>JAJOOR010002335.1:0-102523 GCA_036250505.1 Solanum acaule | reverse complement strand
AAGAAAGAAGTTTGTTTTAAAAACATATGAGCTAAGTATATTTTGGGAGTAGTATTGAGCACCGATATGGGGATGCGAGTTCATATTAACTCAAGTCTTCATAAACCATGTAGCCATCATGGGTAGTAAAGGATCATACTTTTTAGATGACTCCTTAAGATGCTTTTAGCATAGACTAGTGGATCCACTAAGTTAAGCGCTCTATATGACGGCAAAGTATAGGACAGTTCTGGCAATGTGGGCAAGACGCTGTATCACCACTTAGGCTCATAGTGGTGGTTGTCAATTAGAGAATCTCCCACATAAACTATATTATTTTATTATATAAGTAAAGTTGAGTTTGTTACTACATTTCCTTTAACGAACTAAGTTGCTTTTACTGTTTTATAAAGCTTTTTCATAAATTGCAATGGTTCTCAGTGCCATTCCCACCTAGGGTGTAGACTCGGGGCGTGACAGTATGTCAATCTCAGATTACTTTTTGCGAGTTAAAAGTATCTGTGCTGAAATTTCAGAGATTGATCCTGAAGAGAAGATTAGTGAGCCACGCCTACGAGGCTATCTTATTTTTGGATTGAAAAATGAGTACGGTCCTTTTGTCACTTCCGTTCAAGGATGGCCGCAACAACCATATGTTGAAGAATTGGAGAACATGCTTTCTAATCAAGAAGCTTTAGCTAAACAACTAGCTAAGAACCTTGAATATGATAATGTTCTATTTTCTAAGGGAAAGCCGAACAAGAAGAATGCATCAACTTGGAACAAAAATAAAGAGGAAGAAACAAGCATGGAAAAAGGTGGAAATCCACACAACAACAAAAAGTGCTACAGATGTGGAAAAATTGGGCACATCAAGAGAAATTGTCGAATAAAACTTTCCAAAGACAATGTGGCGTGCACTAACAAAAGAGATGAGCAAATGAAATGGGAGCAATGTTTTAGCATCCAAGCTGTTGAACAAAAGTTAGCACAAGATTTTGTCAATTATGCCAACAATAATAAGAGAGAAGAGTGGATCGTTGATTCAGGGTGCTCACATCATGTAACTAGAGATGATTCTCTATTCTTAGAGATGCGAGATCATCATGGAGATCGATTCATTATCACACCTAATAACTCAACATGTCTAGTAGAAAAAGAAGGTGTTGTGAAGATTGAGGTTGCTGGTGATAAATCTAAAAGTATCACATTGCAAGATGTTTATAATGTTCCAGGTTTGATGAAAAATCTAGTCTTAGTTCCTCAAATTACTGATTCTGGAAAATATGTATTGTTTGGTCCTAATGATGTGAAGGTGCTTGAAAATGTAAAAGAAGTATTTGCTGATGTTATTTTTACAAGCGAAAAGAAAGGTTCTTTGTTTGTTATGTCAGCAGGTGAAGCTTATGTAAAGAAAACAAGCCACACTGATAATGTTGCAATTTGGCATGCTCGGTTGGATCATGTAGGCTATCAAATGTTGCAGCAGATCTCTTCTAAAAAATTGGTAGACGTCCTGCCAACCTTGAAGAATGTACGTGAAGATGTGATTTGTCAAGGTTGCCAATATGGAAAATCTCATCGTCTTCCTTTCAAAAGGTCATCAAATCAGAGAACCACTATGTTTGAATTGGTTCATACAGATTTGATGGGACCAATAAGAACACCAAGTTATAGCGGGCATTGCTATGTTATGGTGTTAATGGATGATCACTCAAGGATCACTTGGGTGAAATTTTTGAAAGAAAAGAGCGAAGCATCATCCAAGTTTATGGAGTTCAAAGATGCTATTGCGAATGAGTTCGAGAAGAAGATAAAATGTCTCCGTAGTGATAATGGTGGAGAATATATGTCAGATGACTTCTTCCAGTACTGTCATGATAATGGAATTTTTCGTCAAATGACTTGTGCAGATACACCTCAACAGAATGGAGTTGCGGAAAGAAAACTTGCCTATCTTACTTCAGTTTGTCTTTCATGGTTGTATGACAAGAATCTTCCTTGAGAGCTTTGGGTTGAAGCTATTCAATGTGGCTGCCATGTGATAAATAGGCTGCCTCCTTGGCCAGGTACACAAAATCCCCTTTCAAAATTCTATTTAGTCAGAAGCCAAATGTGAACTATTTTCGAGTTTTTGGTTATGTGTGTTATGTTCACGTACCCAGAACTAATAGAACCAAACTTGATCCGAAAGAAAGAAAATGTGTATTTGTTGGCTATGATTCTTATTGTGAGGGTTGGAGATGCATGGATCCAAATACAAATAAGTTTACCATTTCTAGAGACGTGGTATTTGATGAAGTGTCATCCTTATTTTCTGCTCAAAAGGTTGTAGTTCTTGGAGATGATCAAGATAATTTAGAGCTATTGTTTCCTGAAGTAAATGGGCCAACACCTAGTAATGAAGAGGCAAAAAGTGTATCTACGAGTCAGAACATTTCCAGGGAAGGAGATGGTGAACATCAAGCAACGAAAGGTGAACAAGGGAGAAAAGGCAGCCGGACTACCTCAAAGATTATGAGGTAAAACTTAAAAATTATTCAGTGACCTTATGTTTCTTTACAGGAGCATCAACTACAGAGGAACCATTAAGTTATGAAGAAGCAAATGGCTGTCCAGATTGGGAAAGAGCAATAGAAGAAGAGATTGATGCTTTAGACAAGAATGAAACCTGGGAATTGGTACCCAAACCAGAAAAATGTGTTCTAGTTACTTGCAAATGGGTATTTCGCTTGAAGAAAAAAAATCATATGGTACCATTGACAGGTTTAAAGCTCATCTAGTTGCTCATGGGTTCTCTCAAAACTATGGATTGGATTATGAGGAAACGTTTAGTCCAATGGCGAAGACGGTGACAGTAAGGTCACTTGTTTCTCTAGTTGCTTTCAAAAGTTGGAATCTGTGGCAGTTTGTAAAGATTGCATTTCTTTATGGAGAGTTAGATCGAGAAGTATTTATGGAGCAACCTCACAATTTTGTCTCTAAGCAATTTCCAAGTCATGTTTGCCGTTTGAAGAAAGCTCTATATGGCCTCAAGCAAGCACCACGATCTTGGTATGGTAAAGTTGCGCAATACCTAATCTTTTGTTTTTTTAGAGTTTCTAATTCAGATTCTAGTTTATTATGAAATTAGAATCAAGTGTGCATCTCCTGATACTATTATATGTTGATGATATGATAATAATCAGAGATAATGAATCAGAAATTTCTAATTTAAGGACTGACTTGTATGTTCGTTTTGAGATGAAAAATTTGGGGCAGATTGGATGTTTTCTTGGTTTGGAAGTGGAAAATTCACATCAAGGCTATTTTGTGTCTCAAAAAGGTTATGCAGAGAGTCTCTTAGAGCGTTTCGGCATGGGGGAGTCAAAAGAAAAGGCTACTCCAATGGAGCCAAATCTCAAGTTGAAGAAAGATGAAGGCCAATCTTTGAAGATGCTATGAAGTTCCGACAACTAGTTGGAAGTTTGATCTATCTGACTATCACAAGGACAGAAATATGTTATTCAGTTGGTGTTGTTTATCAGTTTATGCATAGTCCAACAACTTCTCATTTAGATGCAGCAAAAAGGATTTTGTGCTATGTGAAGGGATCTCTTAGTCATGGACTTTGGTACAAGAGGTGTGCAATTTTTTTATTGAGTGGATTTACTGATGCAAATTGGGCAGGTGATTTAAATGATCGTCGCTCGACTTCAGGTTATTGTTTTAGTATTGAATTAACAGTGGTTTCCTGGTACAACAAGAAGCAGGATGTTGTTGCTTTGTCTACCACCGAAGCTGAATATATTGCAGAAACCATGGCTGCACAAGAGTGTAATTGGTTGAAAAGATTGATCAAAGACATGTCCCACAATGTAGACTATGCTGTGCAAATCAAGTGTGACAATGAAAGTGCCATCAAACTTGAGCCAAATCCAGTTTTTCATGGTCGAATGAAGCATATTGAGATCCGCCATCATATTGTTTGTGAGAATGTTCTAAGTGAAGAGATTGAACTGACAACTCTTCGCACTAACACTCAAGTTGCTGATATATTCACTAAAGCTTTGGAGAAGTCTAACTTTCAATACTTTCGGGATGCTCATTAGTTGTAGCAGCACCTGTGACTGAAAAATTAGCCTGGGAGTTATTGATCGTGAGCTTGCACTAAGGGGGAGTGTAACAAATTAGTGAAACTTACTTTGTTATTTGTTTACTGCATTTACCAAGTCAAAACAATTACCTAGGTGAGGTTTGTTCACCTTAGAAAGTGGCCTAAGAGTTAGGAACTTTAGGAGTAAGTTTAGGAGTTTGTTTAGTGGAATAAAAGCACTATAAGTTAGGAGTTATATTAGAAGTATGATTCAGTTAATATAGAGTTAATATACGCTCTCTGTTTTCTCTTGTAATTCAGTCAGTATATTTGCTATTCAAGAAGAGCTTTCGGCTGCTTCTTTTCTTTCCTTCTACTTTACTATTCCTGCCATCTTTATTTTGTTATAGGGGGAGATATTGCAACACCTCGGTGTTAGAAAGAACTAATTTTAGCAAGAACCAATTAAGAAAGAGCTAAATCGAGAATTTTGCAAGTTAGTCTTAAATTGTGAGTTTTGGGTCAACTTCAAATGACCATAACTTTCAGTACAAGATGAGTTAGGTATCCCATAAGGTATTAAATGAAAGATCACCGAGTCCTCTTTTCAACGCCATCGAGTTTTCTAAATTTCGAGTTTGGATAAGGGAGATATGTCCATTTCTGTTTAGCCTTCCCGATTAAGGAAATTCATCCGAATTAAGGAGGAGTATTTTGGTCTTTTCTCTACCCCACTAGCCTAACTCGTTTTTAGTAATATTTTAGGGGTCAAAACTGACTTAGATCAGTTTTCACAATTCTAAAATACGCTTAGCATTTTAGAGAGAAGTTCAAGAAGAGAAAAAGGGAGAAAAGATTCAAGCATTCAAGATTTTCTTGCAATCGTCGAGGGATTTTGCCAAGTATTCAATCCTAACGAGGTATGTAAGTTTTCATAGTGATGGGTTCGTTCACCCACATGCCAATTAGGAGTTTCTTTTATGAATTTCATCCATAATATTGGGTATATTGAGTTCTTGATGGGTTCTTGATGAGTTTCTTGAAGTTTGTGTTTCATTCTTTGATATGAGGTTTCATTGAGTTCTTACGATGAGGATCTTGTGTTTGGGTATTGTTCTTGAGTAATTTAGAGTGGATTTCATTGTAATTATGCTGGGTCTAAGAATCCAAAAGAGTTTGCGGGAAATCATTCGATTCTAGGGAAGTTAGACATGCAATTGAAGTAAGAAATTTCGTCAAATTTTTTGGTGAGGGGTGGGGCATCGTGCCACTTAGTGCGATCAAAACCACCTTCTGTAGTTTAGGGGCTGGCACCCCACGCTACTCATGCGCCAGGTCCCCTATCCTTCCGTCCTTCTTTCCGTGTTCGTTCCCTCGAATCGTACCTATGTTCTCTACTTGATATCCACATTTAAAATCTTCATTAATCCTTGAGAGATCATGCATAAACAAGTCATAACTCATGAAATCATAATTCAAATTCAAGATAGAGTTAAGTGTAAAGTTTGAGGAAGTCCTTTCAAGTCTTTTAGAAACTTTTAAAACTTGTTTTAAGACTTGAGTACTTGAGTATGAGGATGATGAGAGTTGGGTTTCATTTTTCAAAATGAATATATGGGAATTAAGTAATCCCAAGAGTAAATGTCCTTACATTTAAAATGAGAGGAAACTTCGATTTTCAAATGTGTTCATGAGGAGTTTTTGAGCACTATCTCTTTTAAGAGAACCTTTTGAGTAATAATCTCAAAGTTTGAGGATGAGAAAATGTTTTTAAACATATGATAATGAGTTATATTATTGAAGTAGTATTGAGCATCGATATGGGGACGAGTTCAGACAACTCAAAGTCCTCATAAACCATGTATGCCAACGTGGGTAAAAGGGGTCATACTTTTTAGATGATTTCTTATTGATTTCTAAGCATATATTAATGGATCCACTTAGTTGAGGATGTATTATACTCCGACAAGGTATAGGACATTTCTGGCAGTGTGGGCGAGACGCTGTATCATCACATAACACATAGTGATGGTTGTCAGTTAGAGAATCTCCCAAATAAGAGTAAATGAGTTGTTATTGTATTTTTAAATACATTGAGTTATTATCAACTATTTTAAAAGATTTCTTTACAATGCATCTTTACTATTGCTTTTATATTGAAATGAGTTGAGTACTTCTGAATTTGAGTATCCTTGAGTTGAGTCGAGGTGAGGTGAGTATGTTCTTCCTTTTTAACAGTTCAAGCTTATGTCTGTGCTTTAGAGGTCCCCTTATATGCTTGTAGATTCCATGTACTAACGTCATTTGGCCTGCATCTTTCATGATACAGATACAGGTAACCAAGGTCATCAACAGGCGCTTTGTTGATACTATTTGTAGTTCGAGTTAGCTTTGGTGAGCCTCCTTGCTTTTGGAGGATTCCATTTATATCTTTCAGTTTTGTTAGGATGTTGTGGGTCTTGTCCCAACTTCCATCATAGTTATTAGAGGCTTCATAGATAGACAGTAGTAGCTGATGAGTCTTTTCATTTCTAATGTTTAATGTTTAAGACTTGAGTTGCCTTTTCTGGTTAGTGAATGTTTTATTTAACATATTCTGAGTATCTATTTTGATACATTGAGTAAATCTTTACTTTAGAAGTTCATTTATTGTTGAGTAAGTCTTTCGATGAGAGTTGAGCCAGGCCAAGGGTTCACTTGGGTCAGTAATGGTTCTCGAGTGCATGCCACATCCAGGGTGTAGGCTCGGGGAATGACAAGTTTGGGGAAGATTTTTGCCCCTGATTATCTAGAAATAATTGATAGATCTGAGTTTCCTCTTGTTTGCAACATCAAAAAGGAGCTCTTTTTCTGTTTGTGTGATTCTCCCATTCTCCTGAATGGAGGCAAACTGGTAAAATTCCATTTTGATGTGGTTATTTTTTATGAGTTTAATTATTTTATTTAATATCGATTGTGTGTACATATCTAAATTATTTATTGATACCTGCTACCTCTCGCAGGTCGCAAAATCAAGATTTAATCTTTATGGATTAAATTTTAAGGTTCTTAATATTTAAAATGGCTGAGGGCATGCTGGATAGTAAAGGGAAAAAATACCAAGCCCCTCAGTGCAATCCTTATCTTTGAGATGACAACGATCAAGACAGAGACCTTCAGACAATAGTCCAGCAAGGAATAGCTCAATTCCATCATATGCTTAGAATAGTCCATTAGTATTTCCCTGCAACAATTTTGTAAAATTAATGAAACACCACATCTCAATTTTTATCACCACATAATACATATTCAATTATTGGTTGGCTTTCTAGTTCATATTCAGAACATATACCTACATGGCCTTGGAAATTCTTCTGGACTGGAGGAATAAACGCCATTTTAATTCAAATGTAATCTCTCCAATTTGCAGTTGGAATAAAAGGGCTATACAAATCAAAATTTCACAAATGAACCACCTTTTTAGTGATATCTTGAATGTAATATTGTTTCTTAATCTTGATATCTTGCTCAAAAAACTGTCGTGCTCCTCGCAACATTTCATCAAGGGCAGATATTTGAGTGCCATGATTAACCACATGGAAGAAATCCCATGTCTCTGATGCATCTCTTACTTTGTCCACAATCTCTTTATGCTTGATTGCATCAATCTCGTTGATGCCTTCAAGGTCAATGACTAGAAAAATGAAGTGTATTTCACATGTATCTGAGGAATTTGTCTTATTTTTTGGTTGTGAAATGAATATTTGAGGTATCTTAGTGATTCCAATATCAACAAGCCCTTTGACACCAACCTTTTTTCCCTTACCTCCATGAGTTACAAGTATAATTTACATATACTTTACCCTTCCCAAACCCACTTGTGGAATTCCACTAGGTATATAGTTGTTGTTGTAAATTTGAAAGGGAGATAAGTAAGTAGACGAAGGTGAAAATTTATCCATGAGATGCAATTTTACTTTCATACAAGGGATAATTTAGTCGTTTAACTTTAAAAAGGTATTTTCGTAATCAAACTTTTTACTATGAGGCTTTCCGCTTTTTGAACTAACTTTCATTTTTTATTAAAAACAAATACTATTCGTCCGTAATTGGGAGAACTCCAATTTTACTTTTTTTTAAAAAAAAAAATAGGGTTCGTCAAACTCTATTGTTTATGCCTCAGATATGAATTTTATTATTTTCATTTGTTTTCCTAGTTTTTCATTTTTCTTATCTTTTAGCAATTTATTCATATTTATTGAAAGATTAACTTTTTATTTTTCAGATATAAATTCTTCATTTGGAGACGTACAAAAGTTTATGATGGAGTGAACTACCTTTCTTTTTTAAGCATATTTACTATCCACCAAAAATAATTGCATCCATCATTTTCCTTGAATAAAAAAAACACAAAAACAAGTGAATATCCAGATATTTTAAAGTGAACAACTTAAATTTTTTACATTTGAATGCGCACAACTGCAAAACTTATACCGACTGAAATTCCTTGGAGTCCTCAATGTTTTTATTTTACAATACTCTTTGCGTTTACATACATCATGTTCAATTGAATGTACATACCTACGAATTGTTGAGACACGACTATCAATTTTTAAAGACCAATATACAATATTAGCAGAAGAAGATAAAATATGAATGAGAAAATGTAAAGTGAATAACCACATATTTATTGTTAAAGAAGAAATGTAGTTTTACGTGAATAGTTAATTAATAAAACAAATTGTAGTACACCCATTTATGAGCGACTTATCTTAAATTATTTGTGATGTATTTTGGGGTGAACATACAGAGTTAACATCCGTGCGACATAGTTTGTCCATTTGTGGGCAAACTGTCCATTTTGATCTACATTTTTTTTAGGGAGAATCCATTTTAATATGTAGTGTTAATGTAAATAGTGCAATTGGTGCATTGATGTACCTTGCTAATAATTCTCGACCAAATATATCTTTTTCAGTAAATTTATTAGCAAGATTTAGTTCTTCCCCTACATAGAGACATTGGAATGGCATAAAACATATACTCAGATATCTTCGAGGAACCATATATATGGGACTATTTTATTCAAAAGGGTCCAATTCACAATTAATTGGTTATGCAAATGCAAGATATTTGTTTGACCCATATAGAGGTCGATCTCAGACAAGTTGTTTATTTACATATGAAGGTACAACTATATCATGGCGTTCAACAAAACAAACTATGGTTGCTACTTCTTCAAATCATGCAGAGATAATAGCCATACATGAATCTAGTCGAGAATGTGTTTGGTTGAGATCAATAACTCAACACATCAAGGAAACATGTGGTCTTCCTTCGAAGAGAGAGATTCCAATGACATTATATGAAGACAATGTTGCATGTATAGCTCAACTAAAAGGAGGATACATCAAAGGAGACAGAACAAAATATATTTCACCAAAATTCTTTCACTCACGATCTTCAAACGAAGGGTGAAATAGTTGTTCAACAAATTTGTTCTAGTGATACTTTAGTAGATATGTTCACCAAGGAATTACTAACTTCAACCTTTGAGAAGTTGAGAAACAAGATCAAAATGTGTCATCTTCTAGAAATTAAGTGATATTTTCATCAGGGGAGAAAATACACACTGCAATCTTTTTCCCTTATCCAAGGTTTTATCCCACTGGTTTTCTGGTAAGGCTTTTAATGAGGTAGCAAAAAATGCGTAGTACTATAGTTTTTCTTTCACTATTATTTTTCTTTCTTTTATATGGACATCCAAGGGGGAGTGTTGTAAATTGGATGTCCACACTAACATGTTAAGTGTTGTAAGATTAATACACACACAAAATGCTAAGTGGTGTATACTAATTTGCCATATGATATACTTGGTGCCCAAAGTGTATACATGGCAAGAAGATATCCATGTATCACACTTGGTGCCCAAGTATATACAACTATATATACCCCTCTTCTTGTAACAAAGAATGATGCAAGAGTAAGTGAAAGAAAATACTACGTATACTATTTCTCATCTTTTTTATTATCTTAGCTTTTATACTTAGTTTATAACATTAACTACACATCTTTCTTTACCCAATTTTCTATTATTCCCTACGATAGTACCATTCATAAAAATTACAAAAAATCCCTTTTTTCCATAATTTCTCTCACTTTTCTTGATACATCACCGTAAACTATAACCCTAAGATTATTTTTTTCCTTTTCTCACGCCAAAAAAATCACTCCATGGTATCAGCAATTATCTCCATCACTCTATATTTGAATTTCAAATCTTCTCTTTCCGATTTATTAATTGCAAGTTACTGAAGAGGTAGTTCTTCTTCATCCATTTTTTTCTTTCCACTTAATCATGTATCATTTTTTTTTATCTTTTTAGCTTTTTCAGCTACAAATTTAGTCAAAAAATGATGCATCATCAAATTCAAAACTGATTGTGGAAAAAATGCCCAAAAAGAGAGAAAAGGTTGAGTTACTGGTGCCTCCGGTAAGGACTTTGGGTCGAGATTCATGGGTGACGCCATTATTAAAAGTGAAAAAAGGTATGGGAGTTGATACATAGCAAAAGATAAAGTGTAGAAGGATTTGTTCATCATATTTTTTTGCTTTTAGCAGATCATATTATCGACTTTTTCTGATTTTTTGTTCACCTTTTTCGGATACATATGGGTTCCATTTTTAATGTATTTAGTTGTTGTTGTTTATTAAATTAATGAATAATACATTAGTTTCAACATTATGATACATTACAATTTTATCAAGAGTTGTTGATGGCTCCGGTAAGGGCTTTGAGTCGAGATCCATGGGTGACGCCATTGTTGAAAGCGAAAAAAAGCTACAAGAGTTGAAACAGAGCGAAGGAGAGAGTGTGGAAGGATTTCTTCATTTTTTTTTCTTTTAGAAGATCAAATTGTTGATCTTCTTTTTTTGTTGTTGTTGCTTTCAACAGATCTTTTAATGTATCTAGTTGATTTTGATTCTTAAATTAATGTATAATTCGTTAGTTTCACCTTTATGATGCATTATAATTTTATCATGTACAATATATTATTTTTCAAATATTAGTTTTGATACATAACTCTAATTTATTGAAACACAAATTAGTATGTATCATGTTCATAATTATCTATTGGGTGCACAATTATTACAAATTTCGTTATATTTTACTACCGATATATACACCAGGCCTTATTCAACTAGTAGAAGGTTATGCATCTGTAGACACTATCAAATATTACTATTGATACATAAACACTAATATTTTATATAAAAAAAATCAGTTCGTATCATATTCATAGTTATGTATAAGATACATAACTTTGTTATATATCAGATGTTGTGATGTATCACATGTTGTTAAGTATCCGCAACATTGTTTTATAAATAAATTAGTGTATATCATATTCATAGTATTTTTAAATGATACATAACTATATAAAATTGTCGTTTTATTTTGAATCTATTACAATTTGGGATAGATTTGAGAGAAGAAAATTTAAAAGTTGAATTCTTTGGAGCAATTATTTGGGAGAGATTGACATCAATTTGATTTGCAAGATTTGGGGAGATGACACTTAATTTTATATTTAATTTCCTTTTTAATCTCAACAAACTAGTCGTATCAAATGTGATGTATCTGAAAGAATAGGATGTATCCTAATGACATCAATTTTAGGAGATTTTTGTAAATTGGAAAAGAGTAGGGATAGAATGTAATTTTCTCCTTACACTACAGGATTCCTAAAATGTTTACTTAAAATAATATAAGGGGCAAATATGATCTTCCCAAAATTAAAGTGTATAATAGCAATTTTGATTGAAGTTTGAGTGGGTTTTAAGTCATTTCCCAAATTTATTTGATTTCAAGATTTTAAATATTAAGATAATTGTAAATGAAAAAGGTTGATAATATTCCTCATCTTCTATTTTATAGTTATTTAGAAGCATGAAATTTTAAAAAAATAATATATATATGATATTCATATTTTATCATTTGTACAGAATAAAAAAAGTACTACTAGAATAAATGAAAATTGATCGGAATTTGACCCCTACAAAAATGTATGTTGTGCTTATTTACTTTATACAAAATTACAAATATAGTATATTATATAATTTATATAATGAAGGATTTAGTGCACATAATATTTAAATTATTTATTTTCTTTCCTTTTTTGGATTGTATTTGACCATGAAATTTGATAAGATCTTCAAATATTTTCCAATTCTCTAATAATTGGTTAAAATAGATATTGTCGAAAAATAAATTTCAAGTTTTAATTTCAAATTCTATGGCCAAATGATAGATTAATTATTTAAACTTTCTTCCAAGATGCAAAAAGTTTTAGATTTATAGTTTTTGTTGTAAACTCGTTCTGACAAATTGATTGTCTTTCTATTATTATTTAAAATAATTAAATAATAAAATTTATGCAGTGTGAAGGTTTTTTCAGTATTTAGTATCCTATTAGGGTAAATATTGACGCAGTACTAATTGAGTAAGGAAGGAGTTAATATAAAATAACATTTTAGTATACTATATAGTCAAACTACAGTAGAAAACATTAAATCATGTTTATCTGTACTTATTACTATAATTGACTATATAAATTTCTAAAAAAAGTTCTCCTTTGATTATTTTCACATATACAAAGTTTTGAACAAAAGTAACTGTTATATATTTTTATATGAGTTGTGACATGAATTCTTCGAACTTCATTGCTCCAATGGATAATTTTGAAAGCTTATCAGAAGGCTGCAAATTTGAAATTATTTCAAAAACAACTCCAGCAGATGCAGTAAGATCTATAATTTTATCCAAAGGATTCAAATTTGTTGCTGAATCAGATGAAATTTGGGGAAGATTTTTGCCCCCTGATTATCAACAAATAATTGATAGATCTGAGTTTCCTCTTGTTTGCAACACCAAAAAAGAGCGCTTTTTCCGTTTGTGTGATTCTGCTATTCTCCTTGATGGAGGCAAACTGGTAAAATTCTATTTTGATGTGGTTATTTTTTATGATTTTATTTACTTTTCTATTTTAATATCGATTGTGTGTACATACCTAAATTATTTATCGATACATGCTACCTCTCACATGAGGAAAAATCAAGATTTAATCTTTATGGATTAAATTTCAAGGTTCTTAATATTTAACTTATTATTTTTAATGGTGTGGGTTCATATCTACTAGTTGTTATATTTATCATGATTTTTTACATATAACTTCATGCTCTGATATGGAAGTATTGGGTTAAGATGAATCCTTAATTAATATCTTCATATGTTACTACCTCTCATCAACAGATGTACCAGATAGTGACAGAGTCAAAAATTCATGTATAGAAATTAAAAAAATACAAGGTGTCGTCACACCTAGGGTTTAAACTCATAAGCTAAAATAATCTATGAACTCTCTTTGTTACTAAACTAGAATTTTTCCTTATTAAGTGAATTAAATTGTCCATATATAATTTTAAAAAATCATTTAACCCTATTTGTGTTGCTCTAATTTCAAGAAAGGTGATTTAATTGAACTATTTTCCTTCCTCTAGCTCTTCTCCTGATATCAAAGTACTCGGATAGCTCAAGTAGGTAAAAAGAAATGATCACCTAGTATTTTTTTTATATTCACCAAAATTTAAAATGTAGTTTCTTATAATTTTCTATCCAATTCATTGATTGCCATACTTATCGCATTTGATCTTTATTTTATGCTTATTTTGTTGGGTAGGGGGGAATACAAAGTCCCAATTTTCATTTCGTTTCTCTCTCCAAAGTTTGGGTTATTCAAATTGAACAATGTGCCCTTTGAGTGCTTGCTATCTATTATATTCTATTGTATCATATTTTATTTTAATCAGAATATTTATATTGATTGTTACATTAATTTTATTCTATTATATCATTAAAAACATCGTTATGAAAAGATGAAAGTCCCAATTTCTATAATGAATAATTTGGTGTGGTGTGTGTCTTTACAATGTTTTCATTTTCTTATTACTTTATAATCCTATTTTATCAAAGTTTATACCCTTTTTGTATAAGAACTTTACCACGTGTGCTATTATTTCTTTATAATAGTGTAGGTTTATAATCTTCAATTGTTGATGTGTGGCATAACATAACATGAAAAACAATCTATCCAAACATTATTTCATTAAAAGAATACAATATGAAACTATATTTGTGTAGTAACCATCCAAACAAGTAAGATGAAAATGCTTGGAAATGAAAAAGATACAAGGAAAAACGCTTTCTTTGATCTTACATGGTGTGAATTAAGATTAATCGAACTGAAATTTTGTTTTTTCTTTTTCAGAGTTTTTTTCTTGATAAACATAGTGGGAATAAATCTTTTATGATAGCACCGAGAGAGCTCATAATTTAAGACAGTGATGATGCATTCTCTTGGCAATGGGGTAAACTCCCCGATTCCAGGTTCATCTCTTTACATTTTCTTAATTTGATCTGCAACTTCATTGATCTACAAATACATTTTTTTGAGAGGTTTTATTCAAAAAAGTAGTTTACTTCATTTCCTCTTCTCTTTACACTGTCTTCTCTCTCTTTATGAATTCTGTCATTGATGATCCAAAGCTTGTAGATCAAACACCATTTACTCAACTTGATAGATAGCGTACAATAAATATTCCAAGTTAGCTTATATATATATATATATATATATAAGAACCTAAATAGTAGCAATTGGTAAAAAAAAAAGAAGCTTTTTTGATTGAAAAAGAAATTACCTAGACATTATTACTGAAGCTGACCAAAATATAACAGTAAAAAGAATAGATTGTTGTGGATAAAAAGGAAAAGAATCGAATAATTTGACACTTTTATGTCTTACTTATATAAAATGCAATCTAAAAGCTATGCATAAATGCTATTGTAACAGTAGAAACTTAAAGGACAAGCAAATAAATATTGGAATGTGAAAGATGATATTACCTTCATTATGTGTAGCCTATAATTATGGATAATTATTACCTTCATTTTAATATGCACTTAATCAGACATTATGGAAATTTGGTCTGGATACAAAAATATCATAAATTACATTATATATTCTATATGCATATTCGTATTGGGTAGTAGTAGAGACTAACTGTTAATTATGACTCCATAACTGATAGTGGCTAAACTTGGAAAATTTGCAGAGATAATGAATTGGGATAGGAGATGTTATATTAATACAACAACTAAGAACAAATATTACCATCAAAGAATGTGGGGGCAGTGGATGGGGTTTCTCCTCTCTAAACTAGAGGTTTCAGATTCAAACTCTGGTTATGAAAAAAATTCTTGATAGGAAATGCTTCCTGAGTAGCTAAAGGTTAATTCTCCAACTTTGAAGTTAAGAGCATCCCTCTATTAGCATAGTATAGTAAAATAATATTATATGATATGATTAATAAGGGTCAATTATCACACAGCAAAGATGGTTAATTTTCATCTGTAGGTTAGAAAAGGTAGTTCATGCCCTTGAATGGAGACGCCTTTAATAGGAATGTCTTAACTACCCCATCGATAATGGTCTTTATATGGCACATACATGGTGCGCTGGTTCTTGTCAATGTTGTGATGGTAAAAATAAAAAGCTGCTATGTAAAGTTAATTGAATAATATCATGTAAGACTTAGTCTTTTAATCTTATTTTTTTATATTCGCATCTGGTACACCTACTAAAGAGCTAAAGCCCTACATATCTTTTAACTATTTTTTTTTTATATAAGTTTTCCTTACAAATGTTTCTTGCAATTCTTTTGTAGATTCTCTGAAGTGGCATATCTTATCGTTGGGAATCAATTGGATATTCGTGGAACAATAGGCACAGAAATATTGTCACCAAAGACAGAATATGCTACTTATTTGGTGTTCAAGTTGGTAAATAGGTGCGATTATAGAATTGAATCTGCTAAATCAAGTATTAGGTTTGTTAATTATGAGAGTGAAACTGATACTGAGAATCAGGCCAACACTGTGCACCTTCCAAGATTGCAAGAAAGTGGGGATATTCCAAAAATGAGAGGAGAAGGATGGATGGAAGTAAAATTGGGATATTTTGATAGCAAAAAAGGCACTAACGGTCCTGTTGAAGAAAGATTGTTTGAGATGAATCTTCTTTACAAAGGTGGACTCATTGTTGATGGAGTCGAATTTCGTCCAAAATGAGATGCGGATATGGGATTTTAAGTTTTACAAGTTTTTAACAAGAAATCTTTGAATTCTTAGTCTGATTACTATTTCTATGTTTGAAATTTACTATAGACAATTCATATACATTGCATATCCTTTAAGGCTTTAATATTACTTAATAATTTGGATGTCCTCATTCTACCTTTTGGCCAATTTTGTGGCCTATATATTTTGGCTTTAACTTCACTTTTAGAAGGTAGGAAAAGATGAAGAGAAATTCCTTCTTCCTATTTTTATTATGTTGAATTTTCTTCTCTATTTAATCTATGTTAGTTATGTTTATGTGCTTCTAGTTTTATATTAGATGAGAGCTTTGCTGAATCCTGAGGAAGGAGAAATCTTTTTTGTTCTTTGGGATAACTCATCATGTTCATCTCTATCTTCTTTAGGTGCTAAAGCTAATAAGGTATGACAATACTATAAGTCTATATTTTTAATGAATTTATGTGGAATATTCAGAGAAATAATAATCCTGCTAAGTAAAAATAAATTTGACTAACAAGATGATATAATTATTATGGTAATTTCTCAAGTACCAAGACCAATGACAGAGGCTTCATGCGTGATTCCAGCTGATATTCATGCAGCCTTTAGGTCTGTATGAGTTCCTCCACACATGATCCTTTTAACATCTTGTCCTCCTTTGTCTCTTTGTCCACGTCATAAGTGTTGTCTCGTGTATTCAGATTAGGAAACCAGAAATAATAAAAGGTGAAAAGAAAAAGAAAAGAACTATCCGAGTCCACAAAACCCACTGTGTCCTTAAGAAATTTAATTTAATCCCCTCAAGGACACGAGGTTGTACATTAATTCCTCCCAAGATAAAACATATTAACCATTAAAGAAGTAGCGGTACCTCAAACTTTGATAATTTCAACGAACTGAAAACGACAATAACGAATCACACACACAGACAGGGTTGATCGATTTTGTTTTGTAAGAAATGTATGTAGAAAAAGGAAAGAATTCAATGTAGAAAAATGAGAGAAAGCCTCTCTATTTATAGCCAACAAAGGGAGGTCACAACTCTTTGGAAAAAAGACAACCATTCAGAAAGGTCACAACCTTTTGGAAAAGGCACAACCTTTCAAACGGTGCAACCCTTTAGAAAAGACACAACATTTCATAAAGGTCACAACCCTTCAAGAAAGTCACAACTCTTTAGGAGAGTCACAACCCTTCATTTCCTGTCACACCTTTAAAACCCAATAATCCCCCACATGAATAGGGAATGACTATTGTTAAAACATATGCATGAAAAACTGTGTGATTAGTAAGTAAGGATTGATTGCATCTGGATAAGTGGGTTTCCCTTTGAACTTTTCATAGTGAACATATATCAGATATACTCGGTCAATCGGTAGATTTGAAATCTTTGAACCGTCAAGCTTTGGTGTATACCTAGACAACATAAGTCACACAATCAACCCTTGAAGTGTTGTTGGTTCCCATTGTTTTGTTCGTTTCATCCATGAACACGTCTTGGTTTATAAGTGCACAGAGAACTAGAGTTATGGGATTCTCCTTGAAGAGGCTTACACTTCACACTTACACAGGTGATTTCTAAATGTGTTATCCCGTAGATAGATCATTTGATATAACATGTATCAAACTTAGAAACCATTAAAAAGTCCTAATGCCTGTTACTTAACATTGCCTTATCATAAGAATGGACCATAAAAAATATTTTGACAATGTTGAACCATCATCAATGACTTTTATTTATCTCCTTGAGCCTAGATCTTGGGATCTCCAGCCTTCTAGGTAGAGTTACTGCCACAATAACTTGTCCTCGGCCATAGTCCCATTCCCTTTGATAATCTATCAACTCCCTCTCTAGTTAGGCCTTTTGTAAGTGGATCTGACACGTTATCCTTTGACTTTACATAGTCAATTATGATAATTCCACTAGAGAGTAGTTCTTTAACGATATTATGTCTACGTTACATATGGCGAGACTTTTTGTTAGACATCATGCTACATGCCCTACCTATTGCAAATTAACTCTTACATTGTATGCATACTGGAGCAAAGGTTTGGGCCAAAAAATCTTTCAATAAATTTTAGAGTCATTCTACATCTTTACCGGCCTTATCTACAGTGATAAACTTAGATTTCATAGTAGAGCGAGCGATACATTTCTGTTTGAAAGATTTTCAAGAGACTGCTCCTCCACCAAGAGTAAATACACATTCATTCGTGGATTTTACTTCATTTGACCTGGTGATTCAATTTGCATCACTATATTATTCCAATACTATTGAATATTAGTTATAATGCAAAACTTAGTTTTTAAAGTATGTTTTAAATATTCTAAAAATCTTTTCATTGTCATCCAATAAGTTTGATTGAGATTACTCGTGAACTGACTCAGTTTACTAATAGCACATGCTCTGATCGTGTACACTTCATGATATATATCATACTTCTCAATACTCTAGAATAATTTATTTGTGAGTCACTTTCCCCTTCATTCTTTTGAAGTACAAAGCTCACATTTATTGGAGTCTTGACAATATTGAAATCCAAATACTTGAACTTGTCAACTACCTTTTCAATCACATCAGCAACTTCAATGTCTGTCATATCAAAGTTACTTTCTAGCATATGATTAGTAGCATTTATGTCAGAAATGTCTCTTTTGATGATCAACATGTCATCAACATAAAAACAAACAATGACCTTGTGATTTGTAGTGTCTTTAATGTAAAAACATTTATCACATTATTAATCTTGAATTCATTTGCCAACATAGTTTTGTCAAACATCTCATGTCATTATTTGGGCACTTGTGTTTAGTCCATACAGTGACTTAACAAGTTTACACACTTTCTTTTCTTTACATGGAATCACAAAGCCCTCAAGTTGTTCCATGTAAATTTCTTCCTCCAACTCTTCATTTAAGAAAGTTATTTTTCACATCTATTTGACGAATTTGAAGGTCATATACCGCAACTAGCGCAATTAACATCTGAATTAATGTAATCCTAGTTAGTGGCTATTACGTGTCAAAATAATCAAGACCTTGTTATTGTCTAAAGCCTATGACAACAAGTCTTGGTTTTTTTTTTGTCAATAGTTCCATCAACTTTCTTTTCCTTTTGAAGATCCACTTTGAACCCAAAGGTTTAATTCTTGGAGGAAGATCAACAAACTCCCAAGTTTGGTTTCTCAAGATTGAATCTATCTTACTATTGACAATCTTTTTCCAAAAGGGATGAGTCCATAGAAGACATGGCATCTTTGAATATATGAGACTCATTTTTTGAGAAGAAATGTTACAAAATCAAACCCAAAGGAAGTAAATGTCCTTTGACCTTTGACATTTACTACACCTCTGAATTTATTATGTAAATTCTCCTTTGGTTCATTCTAAGGTCGTTTAGACCCTTTACTAGACTTCAGACGGTTCAGATTTATGAACCATAAATCAACACGCTTTACTATTTGTAGCTTATCCAAAGAACATACAATCCACAATCTTAGGTCCTATTTTGACCCTTTTGGGAATAGTTCCCTCATTTCCATTTCTCATATGGAATAGACTGTATTGGAAATTGTTAGATCACTATTTTTCAAGAGTTATTGTTTGTATATACTTTAAGAGGCGACAAACAATACTATCCACAGTCTTAGGTCCTATTTTGACCCTTTTGGGAATAGTTCCCTCATTTCCATTTCTCATATGGAATAGACTGTATTGGAAATTGTTAGATCACTATCTTTCAAGATTTATTGATTTTATATACTTTAAGAGGCAACAAACAATTCTTTATCAGATACAACAAAGTCTGAACAAACAAAACTTTTTGTTGCTCCCTTTCTTAACAAACAAATGTTTTTTTATTTGTTACTCCCTTTATTTTTATTCTTTTTGTTTCTCTCTTTCTGAACAGACAAAATTTTTGTTGTTCTCTTTTGCTATAATGATAGCATCCCCCACAATTTTTTGGTAAACCTGAACTTATAAGTAGGGTATTCAACATTTCCTTCAAAGTTCAGTTTTTTCCAATCAACAATTTCATTAGATTGAGGTGAGTATGTGCAGTAATTTGATGGATGATTCCATTTTTCAAATATATTTATGCAAAAGAAGATTCATATTCTCCACATCTACCACTACTAATCATGACAATGATTTTCAACTTCAGTTTTATATTGCCTAGATGTTTCTATCGCTTCAGCCTTACCGTTCAAGAAATAGACATAACAATATCTAGTGCAATTGTCAATAAAATTATGAAACATTTTTTCCCACCACAAGATGGTGTTGACTTAATATCACAAATGTCAGCGTAAATCAATTCTAAGGGATTAAAATTCATTTCAACAACACATACTTGCCATTTTGATTTATTGCACTAGAAGTTAGGAAAAACTTCTAAGTTGATAAGTTTTTCAAGGTTTTGTAATTGACATGTCACAAGCGTTCATGTCTCAAAAAAAATTGATTGAAGCAAGTAAGAATAAACAGAAATACTGAGTTTGAAAAGACCTTCCGTGATGTAACCTTTTCCTACAAATATTTTGTTCTTTCCTTTTTATAACTTTGTCAAATACAAACATTATTTTAGAGTTAGCACCTCGCCAGATGTCCTTTTCAGAAGGACCTTTCCATAACATTAAATTTGTTATAGAATTACCCATGACCATAGTCTCATCGGTCGAATAAGGGCAATATGACCCAAATGTTTGTTTTACAACACAAACATAACAAATCACTTTTCACCAATGTTCATGTCTATACAAATAGATTTATTTTAATAGACATATCTTTTCATGAAAAATCATAATATTTTAAGTGACACTTTTCATCAAAGAATACAATTCTTTTGAATGGGTAGTATAATTTTTTGGTTTTATACTACTCATATCATATACTAGTAAAAGAGACTCAACGACCACAATATCAAATATACTCCAAGAATTTTGTGGGTCTAACATAATACAAGAATTTCATTAAATTTCATATCTTGTACTTTCAAATTTAAATAAGATAGTTAGTCTAATTTTGTCTTTATCACAAGTAAAGAACCCCCACATTTTAAATATGTTCTCAAAAATATTTTTCAAGTATTTGAAATTATTTTCCACATATTTTTTCCCATGCTTTCAAATTGTATACCATCAAAATACACATTGGCAACACAAAGCCTTCTTTTGGAGATTTAATCCATAGAAACACCTATTGCTGGCACAAAAATCACTAATTTTATGTCAATAGTTTTTTTCCCTTTCTGTCACAATTAGACAGAACACTTAGTATTTAGAATACTAATAATAAAGATTCAATCTTTATACAACTTATTTCTAGTTTAACGATGAATTTTTATATTCTGCTAATCGTTAACTGAATGAACCTTGAATTCTGATGAAAATTTTATATTCTTCAAATCAGTTTCACATTTAGACAGAATAGTAAACCAAAAAGGTTTTAATCTCCAGAAACCTCAAATACAACACTGTTTGTAGCTAACGATGAAGATTTTATTTTTTTTGAATCATTTAGACTTAATATTCCTGACGAAGATTTTATACTCTTCAAGTCAGAATATTCATTCAAACAGAGTATTTAACAAATTAGTGAAGTTTCTATATTCTTCAAACCAATGCACAATCTGATTTGTTCATGATGTTCTTATATTCCTCAAACCGAGGGAGTAAAAAATTAGAAGATTTTTGTAATGACCCGAATCGTCGTTAATTAGGAAAGGAAAATGTCGGGGAAAAACTAGAGCCCCTATCTCGCCAGAGCGGGCCAGATGCCACTAGGGCGGAGGTCCCCCAACGGGATAGGGCACGCCAGAGCGGGAATGACGGGACAAAACTTAAATAACTATTTTCTCCTTTTTCCAAAAACACCAGAAAAAGGCGAGGATCACCTCAGAAACCCTCAAAATGCTACCCTAGGCTTGTGGAGGAAGGAGAAAGAGGATTCTAGCATAAGGATGGCGATAGCTTGTGGATTTCTGATCAAAATCCACCGTTTCGTCATTCGGAAGCCTAGGGTGAGCTATAACCCCTCTGCGAATGCTTAGCGCCCAGGTAGGCTAGGTTTATTAATTGAGTAGTTATAAATCCGTGACTCACTTGGTAATTTTTGGTAGAATTCATGCGTAGGCTTTTATGCACCGAAAAAAAGATGATTATACATATATTCCTAAGTGTTACATCAGACGTATACCGTAGGAGGAAGCCCTATTCCGTGAACTAGGGTTATGTGATGGTTGATTCCCTGTTTGTGAAATAAACTTGTTAATGTCTTCGTGATACGCAGACATGTATGGACTTAGGGATATTATGGATCGTAGTTCGTACCTAATGAAAAGACTGATTATGTACAATTGCATGCCATGAACCTAATACTTGATTGTATGGCTATAAGTATGTGTGTTATGGATTATGATTGTGTTTATTGGATCGGGTGCCACGTTTCGGCGCGCTAACATACATTGGATCGGGTGTCACATACCGACACATATACATGTATTGGATCGAGTGTCACGTTTCGGCACACTAATAGTTTTGGGCGTGGGTTCCATGAGAGGACCACTCGTGATTGATATTTTTATATCTACCTGCTAATGATAATGTGGAATTGAACATGTTTCCTTAAATGATAATTGGAGATGTACATTATGTTAAGATATGTGAGTTCGCGGTGTCGTAAGGTAATTGGGTATATTTTGTAATGAATGAACTGTGAATGGTCGGGACCAAATCGGGATAGGGTATGGTAAGTGGGGACCAAGGGTCTCAGTGTTATCATTATTATTTAGAAAGGTGGTCATGTGTATTGTCGTTGAGGATTGGGGTGGTGTTTTGTCGTAGTGTTAATAGTTGGGTTCCCCCTGGAAGGGGGTAGTATTGAAATAGTTAACAACCCTTGATAGAAGTACCGTAGCGTTATAGGTTGAGTGGTGACGTAGATGAAGTAAGGGCGTGTCGTGAGTGTTTATCGGGTTGGTAGTGGTCATATCCGGAACCTCCTCTAAGAGATAGAACGGTTAAGTTATGATAAAAAATAGAGCGAGAAAGGGGTTAGAGTCAAGTGTGCTAGTATGCTATTAATGTCCAGAATGGTAAGGACACAAAAATATAAATATGAAGGAATGAATAGTCTTATTGCATGTTTCTTTCTAGTTGATTTCTTATATTATGCGGTGGGTATCGGGTTGACCGATGTTGCCTTCCAGTACGTGTGATTGTACTAATACTACTCTTGCTATGCCTTTTTGGCATAGTCTGATTGCAGGGTCAGTGATGTTTCATAGGTTAAGACGAAGACATTCTCCAACAACTTCTATTTTTCCTTCCGTGTGGTGGAAGCTCTGTCATATATTATCATGTTATACCTTGTAATCTTAGAAGCTCTTGTAATTGTTTAGACTAGATCCCTGGGGGTGTTAATTACTTTACAAGTCTTAACTCGAGTTGTTTAAAAAGTCTTATGTTAAAAAAATCCCCATAAATTTTCCTTTATTCATCAATTTTTGTAATCTTCCGCATCTTTTTAACTGTTTGGGAATGGAGGGTTCTCCTACTTAAGTGTTAGAGTAGGTGCCTGCACGGCCCGGTGGGTTGGGTCGTGACAAATTGGTATCAGAGCCCAGGTTACCGGTCTTCCAGTACAAAAGCAAATGTGGAATAGACTCATGCGGATTGGTGTGTTGACGTCCACATCTAATCTTCAGGAAGCTATGAAACATTCTAGGAAGTGTTCCCTCTTTTCTCCCTTTTCGTGTGAGTTGTTGATGAATCCTAGATTTGGACTCATTTGGGGCTGTGTTTATATAGATTTAGTGTCGTCAAATGCTTAATTTGTGCCATAAACTGATGCTAAAGCCTTGATTTTCAGGTATGTGGAATGAGGAGCAAAGCAAGGACACTAACAAGCAAAAAGGAACAAAACTAACTGAAGAGGTGAAGAAAGGCGAGCCTGAGGATTGCTAAGAGAACTTGGCGTGTCGCCGATTGGCTACCTTGACCACTTAAAGTTCCAGTGTGTCATCCCTGAGGGAAGAAACCAAGTTGGCGATAGAAAAAGGGCAGTCGGTGAATCTTTGAGTAGTTCCGCGATGCAATGAGAGATCTCTCAAAGTTACAGGACTTGACGATACTGAGAGCCAAGGCAAAATGGTGATAGAAGAGAGTATTGGGTGGTTCACCGAGTGGTTCGGCGAACCCGACTTACTTCGCCTAATGTCCCTGCGTGGCTCATTTTTGGCACCTATAAATTAGATTTTGAACAGTTAATTTAAGAGGCTGACTTAGGCTAAATTAGTCTAGAACAGTTTTCTCTAGAGTTTTTGATATTTCTTAGTAGACTTGAAGGCTTTTTTAGACTCAATTTGGAGATTTTGCAAGCGGGTTTTGAATTTTCTGCAAATTGAAGTGTTGTAAAGGCTTAATTACTCTTACCAGTTGATGGCTAATCGATTTGGTAACCATTTTTATCCTTTTATGATGTTCGGCTAAAACCCCATTTCTTGGGGGTGTTATCATGTGGTTATGGGTTGAATTAGTTTATGGGTATTGTTAATTACTAGTTTAAATGCTATATTGAAGTAGGTTTAATAATTAGCCGAGGTTTAATTTATGAATTGTAGTTGCAATTGCGGTTCTAATTTTGTGTTCTTAACTTACTCAAGAGAGAGGTTTTTGAACCAAAGCTTTTGATTAATGGCTTGTAGGTATTGGGTTGATTTGGGTTCAGCTCGAGAGAGTGAATCCTAAACCCAATTCTACCCATCTTGCTCGAGAGAGAAGATGTATTAAGGTTATGGGTTGTTCTTAATTGCTATGCTTGTTGATGTTCGAGAGAAATCACTTGAAGCAGAATAGTTGTTCGAGAGAAAGCTATTTCAATTATAGTCTAGCCTACCCACTGATTTTTAGCTGTTTACTAGTATTTTCAATTACCCATATATCGAAATTCACCTATAATCGATCACATCCCAAGAATTCATCTCCTTATTGTTATTTCAAATTATTTGTGTCTGCGTTGTAGTTGATAATTGCAAACCAAAACCCCCCATCTGACATTCCTATCACCCCTTTTGACTTGTTTCATATCTTTTTCGATAATTTCTATTCCTATATCTAGTTAGATCACATTCGTACTTCTTAGTTGAATTTAAACACGTACCGCTCCCTGTGGGATTTGACCCCAACTTAGTTGTTGGGTTATATATTGCTTAACGACCGTTTACACCTAAAATTGGATGAGGTATGTTTGAGACGTTAACAATCATCAAAATGACGCCGCTTTCGGGGAGTGGTGTTGTTTGAAATTATCTTATTGAAGTTGAATTGTGATCTTTTTAGTTATAGTTAAATCTACTTATTTTAGTTTTTGGTTTTGTGTTGCATGTGTTAAACAGAGGAGGAGATGAGCGTCAATGGAAGTAATAGTAGCCAGGTGGGCCACCAAGATGGCGTTGGGAACCTTAATGATGTCCATGACCCAAACTTCAATGACCCACTCCAAGTGGGTGGTGTTGGAGCCATTCGTTTACCTCTGGCTGAAGGAAATGCTGTTTTTCACATCACAAGAACCATGCTTAAGCTCCTTCAATTGAAAGGATTATTTGGTGGGTTGGCTCATGAGGATCCCCATGAGCATATCAGGAATTTTGTGGATGTCTGTGGACCGTTCTCATTTAATAACATATCGCAAGAATTAGTCCGTCTCAGGTTGTTCCCATTTTCTCTGATGGGAGAGGCTAGTAAGTGGTTGGATGAGTTGCCAAGGGATTCCATCACCTTTTGGGAAGAGCTTACTACTGCATTTCAAGTGCGATTCTTTCCCCCATCGAATATAATGACTCTTAAGGGTAGTATCCAAGGTTTCAAACGCTTGGAAGGTGAGCCAATCCATGAGACGTGGCTAAGGTTTAAGAAGTTGGTGCTACAATGCCCAACTCATGGATTGCCCAATAATGTGTTGCTGCAATACTTCTATAGGAGCCTCGACTCGGTGAACAAAGGAGTTGCTGATCAACTTGTTCTCGGTGGTATAATGCAACAACCCTATAAAGTAGCGTCTCAACTCCTTGATTGCATGACCAAGATCAATAGGGCATGGTACAATAGTGAGGACCAAGTCTTTCCTCTCAATTTTAGAATGACAAAAGAACATATCGAAAAGGATCAAGAGAGAGACCAAAACATGAGTGCTGGTACAAAAAGTGTTAATGCTGTGGGTGTTAGTGGAGTAAATCCTGATGAGGCACAATTTGAAGAGTTGTACAATGAGGAAGTGAACTTCCTAGCAAATCAAGGAGAAGGTTATCGTGCAAACTACCCAAGACTGGGTGGAAATCAAGGTTGGAAGAGATGAGGGTTGGAGAGACCGTGACAGAGATTGGCGTGATCGCAACGCCACTTGGAAGGAAAGAGAGGGGGAGAAATATAGGTATGTTCCTCCCCATGAGCGTCAAAAGCCCAAGGAATCTGAGGGTGGCCATACGGAAGACATGCTCTCAAGCATTCTCAACAAGGTTGAAGGGTCCGACAAAGTTTTGAAAGAAATGAAAGAAGATGTCTCGACTCTCAGTTAGATGGTGACCTTGATGAGTCCACGATTTGGACTCATTTAAGCTTTATTTAGATAGATTTTGTATCCTCAAATGCTTGTTTTGTGCCAATAACTGATGTAAAACCCTTGATTTCAAGCTGTTTATATTGAGGAACAAAGCATGGACACTGATTTGCAAAAAGGTATGAAGTGAGCTGAAAGAACGAAGAAAAGAAGGACTGGTGATCTCCGAGTCCCTTTGGAGAGTCGCCGAATGGCCATTACCTCGCCTAAAGTTCTAGAGTGCCAAGCCCTGAAGGAGAAAGTCAACTGGGTGATAGAAATGAGGAGTCAGCATGTCGCCGAGTGGTTCCACGATGCAGTGTTGGATCGCCTAAAGTTACAGAACTTGAGGATGCTGAAGGCCAAAGCAGAAAGGTGATGAACTTGGTCAAAGAGCGGATTGCCGAGTTGATCGGCGGGCTTGACTTACTGCGTCGAATGATCCTTTGCAGCATATTTTTGGCAACTATAAATACATTTTCAAACATTAATCTTAGGACCTTTTATCATAATCTGAGAATCAAATTTTAGAATTTCAGTTTGAACTCTGAGTATTGAGACTAAACTTTTCCTTAGCTTTGAAGAATTGAAGTTTTCCATTTTTGAGAAATTGGAAATGGGTCTTTGAGATTCTTCAACTTGAACCTTTGTAAAGACGAAATTAATCTTACCTAGTTGATGGAAACACAATTTGGTAACGATTTCTATCTTCTTATGATGTCTAGCTAAAACCCCAATTCTTGGGGTGTGATTATGGGTTGATTTAGCTTGTGGGTATTGCTAATTGTTATTTTAAATGATGTTTAGAAGTGATTTCATTCAGTAATTGTGGTTTAATTTAAAGGGTTGTAGTTGCAAATGCAATTCTACCTTAGTGTTTTTGGCTTGCTCGAGAGAGAGAGGTTTTAAAACCAAGATTACTGAATTAATGGTCTGTGGGTATTGGGTTGTCATGGGTTCAGCTCGAGAGAGTGAATCCTAAACCCTTTTCCACACATTCAGCTCGAGAGAGTGAATGAACTAAAGCGAAGGCTGTTCTTATTTGCTTGCTTTTTGGTGTTCGAGAGAAACCAACTTGATTCGGGGTAAATTATTTGAGAGAAAGTTTATCCCCACTAAAGTCTAGCTTAGTCATTGATTTACAGCTATTTACTAACAGTTGAAATCACTCATTTGTCTACATTAGCCTATAATCCAATCACATCCTAAGAACCCATCTCATTATTTGTTAATTCGTGTTATTTGCTATTGTTGTAGCTGATAGTTGAAACCAAAACCCTCTTGTTTGACATTTGTGTCACTCCTAATTTGAAATATGTTTTTATTCGATAATGTCTTTTCCTATGATTGACTTGAACATATTCGTACTTTGCTCTTGAATCTTAAACACGTACCACTCCTTGTCGGTTTCGACCCTAACTCAATTAGTTGGGTTATTATACTGACTAATGATCGTTGACACTTAGAATTGGATGAACTGTCCTTGATACGTTGAATCAAAATGGCGCCGCTACCGAGGAGTGGTATTGGTTAAGATTCTTCAGTTAAGTTGAATTTTGTTCTTGTTAGTCATAGTGAACTTACTTACTTTTAGTTTGGGTTTGCTTGATTGTGTTTTGAAACATGAAGTATGAGTGTGAACGGAAGCAATGGTAGCCAACCTCAACGATGTCAACGAGCCTAATGCTAATGACCCCCATCTTATGGGTGGAATTGGTGCCATTCGCTTACCTTCGGCTGAAGGGAACACGGTGTTCCATATCACAAGTACTATGTTGCAGCTCTTGCAATTGAAAGGGTTGTTCGGTGGTTTGACTCATGAGGATCCCCATGAGCATATTAGAAACTTCGTGGATGTTTGCAGACCGTTCTCCTTCAAGAACATATCCCAAGTGTCGGTCCGATTGAGGTTGTTCCCATTTTCATTGATGGGAGAAACATGTAAGTGGCTAGCTAAATTGCCACGTGAATCAATCACTTTGTGGAATGAGCTGGTCACCCCAATTCAAGTGAAATTTTTCCCTCCTTCAAAGATGATGACTCTTCGGGACATCATTCAGAGCTTTAAACGGTTGGAGGGTGAGCCAATTCATGAGACTTGGTTGCGATTCAAGAAGTTGGTGCTATAATGCCCAACCCATGGTTTACTTGACAATGTTTTGCTGCAATATTTTTTCCGGAGCCTGGACTCGGTAAACAAGGGCGTTGCTGACCAACTTTCTCTGGGAGGTTTAATGCAGCAACCTTATGTGATAGCAGCTCAACTTTTGGCTGGCATGACCAAGATAAACCGGGCATGGTACACCCGCGAAGATCAGGTCTCCCCTCTCTCATTTAAATTGACCAAGGAGCAGCTTGAGAAAGATCAGGAGAGGGACCAAAACATGGCCAAGATCATAACACAACTTGACATTTTATCCAAAAATGTCATGGGGGCTGGTGCTCGAAGTGTCAATGTTGTGGGTGTCGGGTGTGTTAATCTGGATGAGGCCAAGTTTGAGGATTTGTACAACGAAGAGGTGAACTTCCTAGCCAACCAATGAGGTGTTTATCATTCAAACTACTCGAGGCAGGGTGGTAACCAAGGTTGGAACATGGAGGAAGGTTGGAAGGATCGTGATCGAGAGTGGAGGGATCGTAACCCCACTTGGAAATAGAGAGATGAGGAGTAGGATAGATATGTTCCTCCCCATAAGCGCCAAAAGCCAAAGGATTCTGAGAGAGGTCGGTTGGAGGATATGCTTTCTCGTATCCTTAACAAAGTTAAGGGGTCAGACAAGATTTTAAAAGAAATGAAAGAAGATGTGTCAACCCTTAGCCAGACGGTTACCTCCCATTCCTTCTAGATCAAACAGTTGGAGACCCAAATTGGTCATATCTCATCTCATTTAAACCTGAGACAACAAGGGGGGTTGCCTAGTGATACTATGGCCAACCCCAAGAATGAGGTTTGGGCGCAGACTTGCATTGTGCCGCGACGTTAACTAAGACGCTGCTTGGGAGGCAACCCAAGTTTCTATTTGCTTTCTTTTTGAGTTTGAAATCATGGTGTGTTGATTGTGCAGGTCAAAGTGTGGAAGGTGTTTGAAAAGTGCAGGTTGGCGAGCTAGAAGTCCAGTCGGCGACTCGTCGAAGAGGTCGGTGACCCCTACTTGGACCGCCATTGGACTCAAGACATTTTTAAATTAGAGTTTGTAAAACTTGGCGAGCCCAGGAGCATATTGGCGAATCACCTACCAGGTTGGCGATCATGATTTTGTACACTGTTTGGCCCCCCACATTAACTGGAGGTCCTATAAAACTCGGCGAGGTAAGTGCCAACCCGGCATATTGCTGAGCAAAACTTATGTCACCGAATGGGCGAGAACTGGACGGTTTTTAAAAGCCAAAGGTTTAAACTTTCAAACTCTTTCGTTTTCCGTCACTTTTGAACTTCCTAAACTCACACCCGCACAATATTTTCCATATTTTTACACTTTTATCTCGTATTAGTCGTCAAGTTTGTATTCAGAGTTGGATTCTTTGCTGCCTAGCTTTTCAACTTGTGTAATCGGCATCTAAGGTTGGTTTTCCAAACCCCGAATTCATTTTTTGCAATTTTTACTCTTATGCAATGATTTTTATCTTAATGATGTGTGCTGGGACTCTCTGATCGTAATTGTATGCGTGTATGCCTATTTTAATTCAAATATCTTTCCTGTAATGCCTTTATCGTTGAATTCCTGAGTATTTTTTGCCTTAAAATTGATTAAAATTGTGGGGTTGTGCTTGCATGTTGTTGGGTCTAGCCGGGTGAAGTCTAAGTAACCCGCATTTGTGCCAAATGACATAATTTGCCCAATGATGGAGCGGTTGACGTCATTCTTAAGGGAAAAGTCGTCAAATGGCCAAATTTGGCCAAACCAGGAGAAGTCTAAGTATCCCGGGGGCATAGGTAGTATAGGTCTAGGTTTAATTGAATGGGTGCATGGTTTAATATTGTTTTCGGGGGCTGCGGGGTTGAATTTGGAAGTTGGGGTTGAAAATAGGAACATTGGGTCGTTTGGCGAGCTAGGTCGAGCTCGCCGAATTACTCGGCAGTTAGCCGAAGTCCCCCTTATCACCTTTAATTTCATGCTTAATTAGAAGTTGGGCTCTGTAACTTTCGCGAGAAGCCTGAGTTCGCCGAGTACACTCGGCGACTCGCCGACAGTCTTCGTTGATTGCCCTTTCTGAGCCCCTAAACCCTAATTGATTCGATTTGGCAATATTTAAATTCAATTAACTAAATTCCTAATAAAATAGGCCACTCAAATCAGCTAAGATTACAATCGTTTGGCCATATTTTGAATTCTTTATTCTAAAACCCTCATATCCTCATACATCTAGAGTCAATTAGGTCATTTTATAGATTATTATATTTGATTTAATATAGTGTGTAGACATGTAATTTTTTTTTATCAAACTTAAGTTTTACATTATTTTTAGTGCTTAAATATTTTTTTTAAATTTAAATTAAATATTTTAATTTTAATTTTATTTTATTAAGTTTATTTTAAATGATTTGAAAAGCACAAAAAATTGAATCACAATTTTAGGTAAGTTTTATTTTTTCAATTGTTTTAAAAAGAAATAAAAAAATGTAATTTTTTTAATATGTTTTCTTTTAATTTAGGTTTAATAAATAAGCTAGTAATTTTAATATTTTCTTTAATTATATTTTTAGATTAACTACTTGTCTTTCCTTATATTTTCATTAGTTCAAAATAATTAGCTAATATTTTTATAATTTTATATAAATTTAATAAATAAAAAAACTAACCTAAACTACCTCTTACCCCACTACTACACCTACACCATCCTATTTTCCTCCCACTACCCTAATTGTTTACCCACTATCTACCCACACACACAATCATTACCTGTATTAACACAACAATAAACCAAAACTAAAAGAATCAGCAACACACACCTACACTACCCCAAACACAACAAACGACAAAAAGGAACAAAAGGTAAAAAATACTCCTATACTACCATCACACAAAAACACACAAACCAAAAAAAAGGACGATCAACAAAAACCAAAAAAAAAAAAAACAATATACACGCAAAGCAACAACAACACACGGAAACAAAAATACAATACACACTAACACCAAAAAAATTATTTATGAGCGTTTTAATCGAGTTTCGGTCAAGATTTTGTGGTTCTTATTTCTTCATTTGTGGTACTCAACTTCACCTTATCTCTTAATTTATTTATGGAAATTGATGTTATTATGTGATAAGTTTTTCTATAGTTTTGTTTTATTTATAATTTGATTTAAATGAAGATTGGTTTAAGGTTTAATATCTCTATTTAATGAATGAAATCCTATATAATGTAAGAATTTTTTATTTTTTGTTGTTGTTTAATTTTGTCCTGCCCAAGCCACTATTTTTATGACATTGTTGTAGCTTAATGTTCATGTCAGTTGTCTATTTTAATTTACATATTTTTAAATAAATGTGATTACCTAATAGACAAACAAATGGATTATGTTGTTAAACTTGAATTTACTTCATTTTGGATTAGTTGAATCCTTTGATATGAGGATTAATTTATTTAAAAATAGTATCAATTAATAATTAATATAATAATGGAATGAAAGATTAGTTCTCTAAAATTCACCAAAATAAGAGTAAGACTTTTAATACTAGGTGAGTTTTAGGCACGTTAGAAATATTTGTTTCAATTAAGAGACTTTTATTCATTCCCTTAGCAATATCAGTTCTTGGCTTTTGTATTCACCTGCCACATTCATGAGTTATTTTAGGGCTTCTGTATTTAGCGAATGAGAATTACATTGCTGATAACATGCACCTAATTAACTGACATAGCATTTCAATTTTTAGTTAAATGAGCTAGATAAAAAAGATTTGGACTTACAAGTATTTATCTGTCAACTTTATGAAAAAAGAGCCTTTTGATTGCTTCATTTGTGTCATTTCTTAATCACATTAATTTGTTTTATAAATTGATGGTCTTTTTCTATTCTATTCTAAGAAATTGCTTGAGTTTTGTTTTCTAGAACTCTCATCTTTTTTTTTTTTTTTTGCAACAATATGGATGAGGCTATAAATTCTAGTTATATGTAATTTCTCCTTTAATTCACGCATGTTTGATTCGAATGTGAGAATTCCTACATAGATTACATTATATTTTAATAGTTAATAGTTTTCATGAATGATAGAGTTTATGTTGCCATGTAGAGTAGTTTGTGATGATATACTCCATAAACTTTCACTTGTGTTAAACTTGTAATAATAAAATTTATATTGTAAATTAGAAAGTACTAATATATATATATATATATATATATGGAATTGTAATACTAGGGACAATCCATCCAATAAGCCTTATAAAAGTGGGCAATAGAACATATGAAAGACAAATTGTGTTACATATTTTACTTTTGACTCTAGTATAAACATCTCAATCTAAATTTTTGTTTTATTTTCTCTCTCTTTGTACAGGTCTAAAGGGTGAGAAATGAATCAAGATTGATTACAAGCTATGTGCTACCACATTTTTGATATTTTGGAAAGAATTTTTACTTATATGTCTTTGTATAGGAGTAATATTTAGTGTATTTTTGGTTTGATTTTCTTGTCATTGGACATATTTTACTTTTATTTTAGGAGGTTGTAATGAGATATTATTAATTTAGTATAATTTTTGTTGTTTTATTGTATAATCATGGGTGAATTTTATAACAAATATTTTTATCATGAATTAAATTAATTCATCACAAGTTGATTACATTTCAGTGACACAAAATGTATTGTCCTAGTACCCCTTTTATTGAATATGAATTATTATTTTTTATTTTGTGACAATTGTAATTGTCACTACTTATGATAATATTTAGTGACAATATATGTCATCGATAAAAGCAACACTTTTAGTGACAAAATGATATATTTAATCACAAAATTATTAACTTTTTTATAATAATAAATTTGTCCCTAATTTATACATTTAAGGACAATTTTTTTTTTTTGTATATAAAAAAATTGTCATTAGTGATGATATTGTATTTTTTCAACTACGAAATACATATAGCTTTAGAGACATTTGATGTAACCACTGATTGAACAAAATAATTAGTGATGATTTAATTTTGTCACTAATAATAATATTTTTAGTGACAAAACATACTATTAACTACAAAAAAGTTACACTTTTTATGACAAATAAATTCGTCACAAATGTTTATGCATTTGGGTGACAATTTTTCTTTTCGTAGTTAATATAATATTTTAGTGACGAAGCACTAAATCGTCTTTGTATACTTTTAGTGAGGCACATTTAGTGACGCACGTTTAGTGACGACTGATTGATGATATCTTTTTCGTCACACAAGAGTTTTAGTGACAAAATATGATTTATAGATGAAAAAATTATTCATCCCTGATAATCAAATTTGTTGTAGTGGAGGATGCAACTGCATCCAAGGCGAAGGCTACCAAACTTCCCACAACAGGTGGGACATGAAAAGGAAAAGGGAAGGCACCTGCGTCACCGGAGGTCAGCTCTGACAGTGACGGTATCTACGCCACTCACCTCACCAGTTTTGAGAGTGAGGGTGAGCACCAGGAGCATCAGGCTACAATTTCTGAGCCTGAGAAGGATGAGTAACTAGAAGCCCAGAGAGCAGAGCTGCACTCCAAGAGGATGAATGATCTATCTAGGATCAGGACTCCCTAGGTCACCACTACTACTCCTCCTGCTCCAGCACAGGCCGTGGTCCTAGCATCACCGGTTCAGGGTTCTCCTCCTCAGTCTATGAACAGACTAAAGACTGAGGGGCTGAGGACAATTATAGACAAAAAGACGTTTTCCACTGATGGGGTCATTGACAGGTATCCAAAGATTATGAGCTGTCTGAAGTCCCATAAATTCCAGCTCTTCACTAAGCCCCATGGCCCATACATTCTGAGTTGGGTCCAAGAATTCTACACTGCTTACAATGCCTTGATAGCACAAGGGAAGAAGCCAACAACTAAATTCAAACCGGTTGACTACGTGGTTGTCAGGGGGTAAGAGGGTGCAATGTAATTTTGCTGCCATCAATGCCGTCTTAGAATGTACTACAAGACTTGAGGATGACTGACAATACAAGATCAGGACAAAGACGCTGGAAAACATGAAGAAGTGGTAGGCTCCCCTGATATCAGATGGCACTCCCAGGTGGGTTGAGGTTGGGGTAGCCATTGAAAAGAAGGACCTCAATGTAGCTGCGAGGTATTGGTTTGGCTTCATCAACAGTACCATCATGCCATCCCAGAGCGAGTCAATTCTCCGCCACGCCAAAACAACTTGTGTTGGGTGTATCATTAATGGGACACATGTGAACCTGAGGATGATTATTGCACAAGAGATGCTGATGAGGGCCAAACAGCGCCAGACTTCCCTCCCCTTTCCGGTGTTGATCACTGAGCTGTGCAGACGGGCTCAGGTTCCTAGAGATGAGAAGAAGGATGTTGAAGTGATTCCCACATCCTCTACCGACATCCGGAGAGGCAGGATACTTGAAAGATGAGGCTTAGAAGAAGAAGGCAGTCCCGGTGGATACTTCCCCGGTTGTGGATATTCAGACACTACCTGCAGAGGCAGTTTTTCCTACTTTGGCCCCTGGGCCTTTAGGTAGATCTAGTGTTGTTCCTTCTAATACTCCCAATTCCTCTACTACCCCATTGCCTTCCAGATCTGGTACTGTTGTTGTTGCTGCCTCCCGACCCTCGCTTACTCAGGCTTTATTTCTAGGAATGGAGGAGCTAGCCTATTCTGCTGATCGCCATGACGCCAGACTTGAGGCCTCCATTCCGGACATGATTCAAACAACCCTCACTGATGCTGTGACACATTTGAGTGCTACCATTGATCCCCTTGCAGCTAGGATAGTGGTGTGCGAGCGTGGCCAAGGGGTCACTGAAGAGGTGTCAGTTCTAAAGGCAACTATTGCTGTGCTGAGGAGAGATGTGGATCAGCTAAAGTCCACCAACATGTCTATGATTTTCGGGATGGTGGCGATCCCAGATGTGCCAGTTGAGCCAGACATGCCTCCGGCTACCACTGGAGATGATGTTAGAGTTGATGAGGCAGTTGATCGTGAGTCTGAGGCGGAGATGGATGGGAGGATTCTTGAGGTTACTGAGGAGGTTTCTTACGAGGGCCTTACAGAGACTGAAGAGGCCATGGTATATGCAACTGTGCAAACTTCTTTGGCAGATACGCCTTTGGCCGACCCTAGTGGACCTACTACTGTTGATGTGACTCCGGGTACTGATGCCCAAGATCAGAGTGTTGCATTGGGCATTTCAGGCTATAAATTGTGTTTAGCACTGTTTTTGTTGATGGTTGAGCTTGTGGCTCCTTGTTTGATTGTAAATGATTTTTGGAATTTTGCCACCTCTTGTGTATTTAATTGTGGTTGTTCTTGTGCAAATTTGAGTAACGGTCTTGATCAATACCAATGACTTGAATAGTGCTCATAATCGAACAAAAATGAATGTGCGGCTACGATGAGGCCAAATGAAGTTGCATAGACAATATGTGAACTTTTTGTATCTAGTTGTGACTAGCCGGTTATCGAATGAGTCTCTTGTGATGATCATTGCACACTAGCAAAAGTTTGGAGTCTTGTTTGATATTTGGTGCCAATGCCTTGTGTGATGACACCTAGAATTTGGCCCGTTTGTCCGGTTGACTAAGTGATGCAATCTCTTGAAATGATCTTAGGCAGCTTTGAAGAGTGTGAAACAATGTTACATTATACCTCTTTTGTGGCCAGCCTTGTGAGTGTGTGATGTTTGCTTGAACACCCTTTGAGCCGTACCCTTTTTCTTGGAAGAAACTTGATGCAAATTGTGACCTTTCTTTATCCATTACCCATAATCCTCATGATTTGTGGTTTGTTTGAATATCCAACTTAGGCCAAAAGCCTAAGTTAGGGGTGTGGTGAAAAGAGAAGGTAAATCAAGAAATGCAAAGAAGTCCCCGTTGATCCATGGTTGTGAAAAAAATGGAACCCCTCCATACAAAAAAAAATAGAGAAAAAGAAAAGAAAAATGAAAAAGTTAGAAATAAAGTGCAAAAGAAAATGGGGTGTACGATATTACATGGAAAGTGAATAATGGGGTGACTTTTGAACATGAATGAGAATGATGAAGAAAAGGAAAGAAAGTGTTGTTCATACCACATCTCATGAGGATAGCAGCCACTAAGCCTAAATGATCATACCTTTACACTCATCCCCGTTACAAGCCTTGAAAAGACCTTTGATCTTGATTGAGCTGAAACAAGTGTTGATTGGAAAATAAGGGCAAACCTATGGGTGGAGTCATGCATGTGTTCATCTTTATGAGTGTGAGTGTTGATAAGTCCATGATTTGAACTCATTTAGGGCTTTATTTGGATAGATTTTGTGTCCTCAAATGCTTGTTTTGTGCCAATAACTGATGTAAAAACCTTGATTTCCAGGTGTTTGGATTGAGGAACAAAACATGGACACTAATTTGCAAAAAGGAACGAAGTGAGCTGAAAGAACAAAGAAATGAAGGCCTAGTGATCGTTGCGTCCCTTTGGCGAGTTGCCGAATGGCCATTACCACGCCTAAAGTTCCAGAGTGCCAAGCCCTGAAGGAGAAAGCCAACTTGGCGATAGAAAGGAGCAGTCGGCTTGTCTCTGAGTGGTTTCGCGATGCAGTGTTAGATCGCCCAAAGTTACAGAACTTGAGGACGCTTAAGGCCAAAGCAGAAAGGCGATGAACTTGGTCAAAGGGCGGATTGCCGAGTTGATCGGCGATCCCGACTTACTGCGCCGATTTGTCCTTCGCAACATATTTTTGGTGACTATAAATACATTTTCAAACATTAATCATAGGAACTTTTATCATAATCTGAGAATCAATTTTAGAATTTCAGTTTTGAACTCTGAGTATTTAGACTAAACTTTTCCTTAGCTTTGAAGAATTGAAGTTTTCTATTTTTAAGAAATTGGAAGTGGGTCTTTGAGATTCTTCAACTTGGACCTTTGTAAAGACGAAATTAATCTTACCTAATTGATGGAAACACAATTTGGTAACGATTTCTATCTTCTTATGTTGTCTAGCTAAAACCCCAATTCTTGGGGTGTGATTATGGGTTGATTTAGCTTGTGGGTATTGCTAATTGTTATTTTAAATGATGTTTAGATGTGATTTCATTCAGTAATTGTGGTTTAATTTAAAGGGTTGTAGTTGCAAATGCAATTCTACCTTAGTGTTTTTGGCTTGCTCGAGAAAGAGGTTTTAAAACCAAGATTACTGAATTGATGGTCTGTGGGTATTGGGTTGTCATGGGTTCAGCTCGAGAGAGTGAATCCTAAATCCTTTTCCACACATTCAGCTCGAGAGAGTGAATGGACTAAAGCGAAGGCAGTTCTTATTTGCTTGCTTCTTGGTGTTCGAGAGAAACCAACTTGATTCGGGGTAAATTGTTCGAGAAAAAGTTTATCCCCACTAATGTCTAGCTTAGTCACTGCTTTACAACTATTTACTAACAATTGCAATCACCCATTTGTCAGCATTAGCCTATAATTCAATCACATCCCAAGAACTCATCTCATTATTTGTTAATTCGTGTTATTTGTTGTTGTTGCAGCTGATAGTTGAAACCAAAACCCCCTTGTTTGACATTCGTGTCACCCCTAATTTGAAATATGTTTTTATTCAATAATGTCTATTCGTATGATTGAGTTGAACATATTCGTACTTTACTCTTGAATCTTAAACACATACCACTCCCTGTGGGATTCGACCCTAACTCATTTAGTTGGGTTATTATACTGACTAACGATCGTTGACACTTAGAATTAGATGAAGTGTCCTTGCTACGTTCAATCTTACCTCTCACTCAGTTTCTATTAAGCAGCTGGAGACACAAATGGGTCAAATTTCTTCACATTTGAATCTAAGACAATAAGGGGGGTTGCCTAGTGACACAATGGAAAACCCCAAAAATGAAGTTTGAATGGATACTTTCGTCGTGCCACGACGTTAACTAAGGTGCTTCTTGGGAGGCAACCCAAAGCTTTAATGCTCTAAGTTTTGATTTTGAATAACGAGTGTTAATTGTGCAGATTGAAAAGTGAAATATGTTTGAAAACAGGAAGTTTGGCGAGCCAAAGGTCAAGTCGGTGACTAGCCAAAGAGGTCGGCGAGCCCGACTTGGATTGATGTTGGACCCACAAAATTAGAAGTGGAAGTCTGTAAAACTCCGCGGGCCAATTGCTTAATCGGTGACTAGCCGAACAGGTCGGTGAGCCCGATTTTGTCTTTCATTTGAACCCTCAAATTGACTGGGGGTCCTGTAAAACTTTGCGAGGTAAAGTACCACTCGGTGAATCGCCGAGTGGTTTGGCGTGGGCAACTTACTCTACCGAAAGGGCCGCGAACTGAAAGGTTTTAAAAGGCCAAACGGTTTAAATGTAACACCCCGTAATTTAGTGAGTTGAACTAGTGTGTTCTAGAGCCTTTGGTAAGAGTTTTGGAGTGTCGTATGAAGGTTAAAACTTGTAAAAAAGGTTCCCATACTTAGAATAGGGGTTAAACGTCTCGGTACGACTCCCCAAGGACCACCCAAGGGGTCCTTGAGGAGGACCCCAAAGCAGTCCCAAAAGTCTGGAAAATTTGATGACCTACGGAGGGCCATCTACGACCAATAGATCAAACCACGTCCCGTAGGTAATGGGCGTAGGTCAAGGCCTGCACTGGCCTGCAATTTCTAAGATGCAGACCCCAACCACGAGACCAAATGATGGACTATAGACCCATCCACGGTCCGTGGATGGGTGGGCGTAGGTCAACACAGTTTTGTGACTTTTAGTTTTAAGTTGGGGGCTTGGGAATTGATTAGTTAGTTAATTAGGGGTTAAAGGAGGTTGGTTAGTTAGTTAATTATCCACCTATATAAGTATAATACACCCCTAAACTAATCAGTTTAACCTAGGTCGAGTTTTCTCTATGGATTCATGATTTATTTAAGGCTTTGTAGCAAGGTATGTTAAGCTTATTCATCTATGGGTTCTTCCACCCATAGATCCCCAATAGTTTCCCCACTTGTGAAATCAAAAACCCAATTCTAGGTAGGGTTCTGCTTGCATTGTGGGTAGGGTTTGGGTGTGATTCCAATCTAGTGGATATTACCCAATTGTGATTGATTTAGATTTTTTTTAGTGATATTATGATGATTTCATGTGATTTCTATGGTAAACCCTAATCTAAATTGATGAATGTGATAATTGTGGGTTTATTCCATTAGAGGCAAAGTTGAAGGTTCAAAGGTGATCTTCCTAAATTAATGTCTTGTATACTAATTGATCATAGTTAGGATCATCTAATCATTAATTGAACTAGACTTGATTTAATAGGAAGGATCTTGACTTGTAATGTTAGAATTGAACCTTTATGAATCAATTATGACTAGAATCAATGTGATTGAATAGCTTGTAATTTAGACATGAATTATGATAGAATGAAGTTAAGCTTGAAAGTAAGGCTTGTATCCATCATTGTTAGGAATTTGGGGGTAAAGTCAACATGATGTGATCTTGTTGTGTATTCTCGTTCTCTTACACACTTAGGCATGAATTGCTAGGAGATCTAAGGGTTCTCTCACTTAGAAGGATTCTATGTTTGCTTAATAACCTAAAATGAATCAAAGCATGTTAGACTAGAATATCTTGAAGTTGTGACATATGTTCTCTTCATGTATAACTTGGCTTAGTAGGATAAAACCAAGGTTGATAGTTTGGGATGGAGGATCTATACTCTCCTAAGGGATAGCTTGACTTAGCATTGTAGAATGCATGTCATGGTAGCATGAGTTAGTAGTAGTCATGGTAGCCTAGGATTAAGGATTTACACTCTCCTATGTGTAGCTTGAACTAGCATTGTTAGGATGCCTTCATGGTAGCTTGACATGGTTTGGCCAAGACCATTTCATGGTAGCGTTGGGATAGATGACTTATACTCTCCTAAGAGTAGCTTAGGATTGAGAATCCATACTCTCCTAAAGATAGCTTGACCTTGCATTGTAAGATGCATGTCAAGGTAGATTGAATTAGGTTAGTCATGGTAGCTTGGGATTGAGGACTCATACTCTCCTAAGAATAGGTTAGGGTTGAGAATCATACTCCCCTATGGATAGCTTGCATTTGTACTATGGTATACTTGTAAGGGTAGCATGACTTAGTTGGTATAAGATTATTTCATGGTAGCTAGGATAAGTTATTTGTACCTTTCCTAGAGTAGCTTGGACTTGCATGTTAATGTGACTTCCAAGGTAGTTAGCTTAGCTTAACCTAGTTATGTTAGTAGAATGATAGCATGGTCTAGCCTATTAGGGGGTTATTCCTTGGTAGCCTTGAATTGATAACTTATGTTCATTCATATGTTATGACTTGCCTAGTACTAAATAGAAGTAACTTTTATGATGTTGTGCTAGCTTTCATACTTGGTACATTTTGTACTAACACATATTGCCTACATTCTAACCAAATGTAGAGTTTCAGAGACAAAGTTGCTTTGGAGGCTAGATTGCTTAGGTGCTAGATACCTTGAAGATTTGGTGAGTCCTCATCGCTTCAAAGATGAACCCATATTTCCCTTATGTTATTTCTTTATGTTTTACACTTTGTATGGGCTGCGTCCCAAGACATTTATTCATGAGTTTAAATAGATGGTTTGAGACAAAGGTTTTATTGAAGACTTCCACTTGTTTTTATGAAATGTGACATTGATTGTAAAAGTTTAAGTTCATCAGTATTTTCATTTCTATTACCTATGTTATGATGCTAAGGGCTTATATGAGACCCTTTCCGGGTCAAGTATGCCATGTTACTTCTAGGCGGTACCCCTGGGTCGTGACAAACTTGGTAATCAGAGCACAAGGTTTAGAATGGTTCTAGAATTGTCTCAATCCACGTCTTGTAGAGTCTTGCTCATAAATGTGAAGCGCGCCACATTTTATGAATAAGAGGCTATTGGATGCTTAGGAAACTTCACTTCTTTATTCTCCAAGTTGTACCATAGATCTATAAGCTCTCTATCTTATCCCTTATCCGATGGTCTTTAGGATGTGACTATAAGAAGGGTTTATGTTTCAAGGAGTGAGGGAGAAAGGTTGGTTGAGATCCCAATTATGGCTATGTGAGTTGGTAGATTTGAGATGATAGATTGTGATGTTTTCTTTAATATGAATGATGCTTCATTGTTGCCTTTATGTTATGAAAGGCGTTTAGAAGAATTTGTGTAGGCTTACTCCCAATGGGGATAGTCATGATGAGTTTTGAGTTATGATGATAGAGTGGTGGAATAGGGTGAGTAATGCCTAGATGGGTTGAGTGAATAGACTCCTCTAAGAAGGGTAGAAGTGTAATTCACCATGGTTTAGAATCATCTTGTGTGATGGATGTAAAAGCTTAAGTGATGACTTGCTCCGGCCTTAGAATTGAAAGAAGTGATGCTTAAAAGAGCTAGTATAGGCTTGCTCCCAAGGGGGGGGGGGATAATGTGCTTAGATATCAAGGTCGTTGAGTATCCTTGAAGTGCTTGAAATTCTCACTTTGAGGGGTGTAGTGAATATAGGAAATTTAGTCACGTGAGATCTTGAGTGGCGTTAGTTAGGTTGCTTGTGAGCTATAGTTGCTTAGTGGGAACGTCTCTAATGTAAAAGTACCGGTAGAAGTCTTAGACCGGCAAGTTAAGAAAAAAAAGAACAAAGAAGTTGTACCATGAAGTAATTTGGAGTTTTCTTTATTAAGGAGTTTGGTTAAGAGTGCTACTTGGTAGGTCAAGTGCCAATGATATGTCCCAATGTCCTCATGCTTTCATTCTACTCCTATTCAAGTTTGAGATGATAGGTTCCTCTTGATTTGCCTTTTATGTGAAGTCATGTATGAATTGTATGTTTCCATGATCTTCTTATGTGATGCATGTTCATGAAATGCTTAGCTCTTAATAGAAATTACTTTTATGCATTGTTTTCCTCATGTTGTAATGCATTTGAATAATATTTGCATATAGACTTCATGAGATGATTATATGAGCATGCCTTAGTTTTGGACTTGAAAGATTCTTCCTTGAATAAATGCTTTATGAGATGAACTTTCCATTTAGGCTCCATGTGTATGTGTTGAGCATGTTTTAGTTAGGAGATGTTAGTTCCTCCTTTAAAAAGAGTAGATATAGATTTTGATGCACTTTTGGGTTGGTAGAAATAATTCCCACTCCCTTGAGTTGCATTGAATGAGTTTGGCTATGAATTGAAGTTTTCATCCTTGGTTGTGTGCATTAGATATAGTGCATGCATAATGGGCTGCTAAGTTAGATTTTTTACTTAGAAATGTTTAGAGTGTCATTCGAGGATGAATGTTCCCAAGTGGGGGATAATGTAACACCCCGTAATTTAGTGAGTTGAAGTAGTGAGTTCTAGAGCCTTTGGTAAGAGTTTTGGAGTGTCGTATGAGGGTTAAAACTTGTAAAAATGGTTCCCGTACTTAGAATAGGGGTTTTAGGTGTTAAACGTTTAGGTATGACTCCCTAAGGACCACCCAAGGGGTCCTTCAGGAGGATCACCCAAGGGGTCCTTAAGGAGGACCCCAAAGCATTCCCAAAAATCTGGAAAATTTGATGACCTACATACGGCCATCTACGGCCAGTAGATCAAACCACGCCCCATAGGTCATAGGCGTAGGTGAAGGACTGCACTGGCCTGCAACTTCTAAGCAGCAGACCCCAACCATGAGACCAAATGACGGACAGTAGACCCATCCACGGTCCGTGGATGGGTGGGCGTAGGTCAACACAGTTTTGTGACTTTTAGTTTTAATTTGGAGGTTTGGGAATTGATTATTTAATTAATTAGGGGTTAAAGGAGGTCGGTTAGTTAGTTAATTATCCACCTATATAAGTATAATACACCCCTAAACTAATCACTTTAACTCATTCATCCAAGACCCCAAATTACTCTCAAGAAATTCTATCTCTAGAAGCTAAGAAGAAGAAGAAGAAGAAGAAGGGAAGAGAAGAGGGCTGAACCTAGGTCGAGTTTTCTCTATGGATTCATGCTTTATTTAAGGCTTTGAAGCAAGGTATGTTAAGATTATTCATCTATGGGTTCTTCCACCCATAGATCCCCAATAGTTTCCCCACTTGTTAAATCAAAAACCCAATTCTAGGTAGGGTTCTGCTTGCATTGTGGGTAGGGTTTGGGTGTGATTCCAATCTAGTGGATATTACCTAATTATGATTGATTTAGCTTTTTTTAGTGATATTATGATGATTTCATGTGATTTTTATGGTAAACCCTAATAAAATTTGATGAATGTGATAATTGTGGGTTTATTCCATAAGAGGCAAAGTTGAAGGTTCAAACGTGATCTTGCTAAATCAATGTCTTGTACACTAATTGATCATAGTTAGGATCATATAATCATGAATTGAACTAGACTTGATTTAATAGGAAGGATCTTGACTTGTAAAGTTAGAATTGAACCTTTATGAATCAATTATGACTAGAATCACTTAGTAGTAAAGAATGTGATTGAATAGCTTGTAATTTAGACATGAATCATCATAGAATGAAGTTAAGCTTGAAAGTAAGGCTTATATCCATCATTGTTAGGGCTTTGGGGGTAAATTCAACATGATGTGATCTTGTTGTGTATTCTCTTTCTCTTACACACATAGGCATGAATTGCTAGGAGATCCAATGGTTCTCTCACTTAGAAGGATTCTAGGTTTGCTTAATAACCTAAAATGAATCAAAGCATGTTACACTAGAATAACATGAAGTTGTGACATATGTTCCCTTCATGTATAGCTTGGCTTAGTAGGATAAGACCAAGGTTGATATCTTGGGATGGAGGATCTATACTCTCCTAAGGGATAGCTTGACTTAGCATTGTAGAATCCATGTCATGGTAGCATTAGTTAGTAGTAGTCATGGTATCCTAGGATTAAGGATTTACATTCTCTTATGGGTAGCTTGAACTAGCATTATTAGGATGCCTTCATGGTAGCTTGACTTGGTTTGGCCAAGACTATTTCATGGTAGCTTTGGGATAGAGGACTTATACTCTCCTAAGCATAGCTCAAGATTGAGAATCCATACTCTCCTAAGGATAGCTTGACCTTGCATTGTCAGATGCAAGTCAAGGGTAGCTTGAATTAAAGTTAGTCATGGTAGCTTGGGATTGAGGACTCTTACTCTCCTAAGAATAGCTTAGGGTTGAGAATCATACTCCCCGATGGATAGCTTGTATTTGTACTATGGTATACTTGTAAGGGTAGCATGACTTAGTTGGTATAAGACTATTTCATGGTAGCTAGGATAGGATACTTGTACCTTTCCTATAGTAGCTTGGACTTGCATGTTAATGTGACCTCCAAAGTAGTTAGCTTAGCCTAACCTAGTTATGTTAGTAGAATGATATCATGGTGTAGCCTATTAGGGGGTTATTCCTTGGTAGCCTTGAATTGATGACTTATGTTCATTCATGTGTTATGACTTGCGTAGTACTAAATAGAAGTACCTTATATGAATATAGGCACATATAATAGAGGGACTAGTCCCCAACTAGTGAACATTCATGATAGTCTAAAGGAGTACTTAGTGTGGGTAGTATTATGGGATGCTATGCATACATGGCACAAGTATGACTTGGGGCTAGTTGTGAAGGGTTCCCTTATGTAGTATGACTTAGCTTGGGGTGTTGCCATAGTTGCCTTCCAAGATATGATTGACTAAGGTGGTAGTTCCCTTGTCTATATGAAGTAAGCAAATAGTAAGACCAAAATGAGATGCCTTTCATGCATTGCACAAGTGTGTCTTGAGGTTACTTAGAAGTATGGTGCCCTTATGGTAGTAAGACTTAGGACTTAACCATGCACATAGAGTATAATTAAGATGACTAAAAAGGGATACTTGGCTTGGGTGGTATTATGAGATGTTATTCTTGCTTTGCACTTGTATACTTTTGAGGTTACTTGAGAATGGTGCTATTATTGTATGAATGACCAAGGGCCAATTATGCTTATATGATTATGACTTGTCTCATATGCTCATTAACTATCTTTTATGTTGACTTATGTTTATATGATGCTTATGTTGGAGAACATGATGTGACTATGATGATTATGCTGTGAATATGTTATTATCTCTTATGTTTATGTCTTATGTTGACTAACCATTTTGAGATGCTCTTATGATGTTGTGCTAGCTTTCTTACTTGGGACATTTTGTACTAACGCATATTGCCTACATTATAACCAAATGTAGGGTTTCGTAGATTGAGTTGCTTTGTAGGCTAGATTGCTAAGGTGCTAGAAGAATTGAAGATTTGGTGGGTCCTCATAGCTTCGAGGACGAACCCATATTTCCCTTATGTCATTTCTTTATGTTTTAAACTTTGTATGGGCTGCGTCCCAAGACTTTTATTCATGAGTTTAAATAGATGGTTTGAGACAAAGGTTTTAGTAAAGACTTCTACTTGTTTTTATGAAATGTGACATTGATTGTAAATTTTTAAATTGTTTTGTATTTTCATTTATATTACCTATGTTATGATGCTAAGGACTTATATGAGACCCCTTTGGGGTCAAGTATGCCATGTTACGTGTAGGGGTACGCCTGGGTCGTGAGATTAAAATTTCAAAATCTTTCATATTCTCTCATTTCTAACTCTGTACACTCTCACCCGAACATTAGATATTCCGTATTATTGTAATTTTTTTCACTTTTTGTGTGTGATCTCGTGATCGCATTTGGAATACTTTGCTGCCTAGCTTTTCAATATCTCAATTCAACATACATGTTGGTTTTCCAAACCTCAAACTTTAGTTTAGTGGTTGAACTCAAATGCAATCGGTAAATGTGTATTGATATGTGCTGGGTAATTTTTTAAATGGTGTTTTATGTGTCAGATTGGTTGTATTATGTTCAAACTTGTACCTAAATGCTTGAAAAGATGATTTCTCGTGTTTTGTGTGATTAATTTAGTTCTAAATTGTTGGGTTACAGTTATTTTGTATTGGGTCTAGTTAGGTGAAGTCTGAGTAACCCCAAATTGTACCAAATGACGTAATTTGTCCAATGATGGAGTGTTTGACATCATTCTTAAGGGTAAAAGTCGTCAAATGGCCAAATTTTGGCCAAATCGGGGGAAGACTGAGTACCCCGAAGGCATGGTTCATATGAGTTTGGTACTAATCGCATGGTGTGTGTGTTTGATTTTGAATTTGGGGGCTATGGGCTTGATTTCTTGAAATGGGGTTGAAATTTGGCTCGTTGGGCTGTTTGGCGAGCTGCATCGAGCTCATCGAATGGTTCGGAAGGTTTCCAACGTCCCCCTTTGATCGCCTTTAATTTCTTGTTTTGGCTTAATTGAGTCTGTAACTTTCGATGGGAAGCCTAAGGTCGTCGAAAGGTTCCTTTGATCGCCCTTTATGTGCCCCTAACCCCTAAAATACACTGTAATATTCGGTGGGTTAGTCTAAGCTCAAAGATTGGTGTCGGTGATTCACCAAAGGGCCCTGAGCATTACCAACATGCCTTTATTCTAAAAAAATTTCAAGCTGGTCATTTCGGCGAATCCGATCTGGCTAGCCTAAGTGACTCGGTGACTCGCCGACTGGTTCGGCGAGTCTTTTTGCAACTTGATTTCTACAACTTCCTTTAACGATTTCTAATATTCTTTCAATGTGTTTTGCAGATATGGCTAGACCCAAAGTGCTAGGAAGAGACAAGTAGCCCTGCATGGGGGTAAAAAGGATCATCATAAATAAGGATGCAACGGCATCTAAAACAAAGGCAACCAAGCTACCTACCAAAGGTGGGAAAGGAAAAGGAAAGGGCAAGGCGCCTGTAGTTGAGTCACCAGAGGTCAGCTCCGACAGTGAGGGAATCTACGCTACTCATCTCATTACATCAGAAAGTGAGGGAGAACACCAAGATTCTTAGGCTGCCATCTCTGAGCTGAGGATGACCAGCTTCTATTGGCCCAGAGAGCTGAGATTTTCTCTAAAAGGATGCATGATCCATCTAGGATTCGGGAGCCTCAGACTACTCCTTCTCCTCCAGCTCCAGATCAGACTATGGTCCCAACACCACCTACACAGGGTCCTCTTCCCTGATCTCTCAATAGACTAAAGGCCGAGGGACTGAGGACAATCATTAAGGAGAAAAGATTGTCCATAGATGGTGTGGTAGATAGATATCTGGAGATACGGAGCACCATGAAGTCCCACAAGTTCCAGGTCTTTACTAAACCTCGGGGTCCCTACATTCCTAATTGGGTCCGAGAGTTCTACCCAACCTATGGAGCCCTGGTACCACAGGGAAAGAGGAAGTCTTCTACCTTCAAACTAGTGGATTATGTAGTTGTCCGGGGGAGAAAGGTAAAAGGTGATGGTGATGATATAAACGCTGTATTGGAATGCACTAACAACATTACTGATGACTACCAGATCATGATTAAATGACTTTGGAGGATATGAAAGGTTGGCTGGCCCCTCTTCTATCTAAGAATACTCCTAGGTGGATTGAGATCGGAGTTCCAATAGAGAAGAAATACCTCAATGTGGCAGCAAGGTATTGGTTTGGTTTCATTAGTAGCACAATAATGCCTTCCCAGAATGAGTCTATCCTCCTCCACACAATGGCGGCCTGTGTTTGATCCATCATTGCACAAAAGCACATAAATTTAGGTGCAATTATTAGTCAGGAGATGGCCATGAGAGCTAGGCAGCAACAAACATCTTTTTCCTTTTCGGTGTTAATCACCGAGTTGTGCAGACGAGCGCGGGTGCCACGTGATGAAAAGACAGATGTGAAAGTGATTCCCACCTCCTCTAATGACATCCGACGTATTGAGGTCGAGTACTTGAAAGATGAGGCTGAGTAAAAGAGGGCAGCTCCGGTGGATACATCCCCAGCGGTTGATATAGAGACACTACATGCAGAGGCAGTATTGCCTACTCCAGCCACTAGGCCTTTAGGTGTATCTAGCTCTCCCCCTTCTATGACTCCGAGTTCTTCTACAACTTCCTTGCCTCCTAAGTCTGCTGCTAGTACTATTGCTTCCCGACCTCCAATCACCCAGGCCATGCTGCTACGGATGGGGCACCTAGCCCATTCTGCTTACGTGCATGCCTTCAGGCTAGAGGCTACGGTCCCTGGGATGATTGATAGAGCTCTCACCGCTGCACTGACACCTCTTAGAGATGTTATTGATGCCCTCATGACGAGGATAAAAGTGTGTGAGAGAGGTCAAAGAGCCACTCATGAGGAGACGACCTTAAAGGTCGGGATTGTAGAGTTGCGAAAAGATATGGACCAGCTGAAGTCCACTGATATGTCGATGATTTTTGGGACCCTGATGATCTGGACATAGAAATTCCAGCCTATTCTGAGATGCCTCTGGCTACCACCGGAGATGGGGTTAGAGTAGATGATGCGGCTGCAGAGTCTGAAGCTGAGACTGATGAGGAGCAGCTTGGTGTTCAGGAGGATACCACCTATGAGGGTCTGATTGAGGTCGAGGAGGCAATGGTACATTCGGCCATTCAGACATCTTTGAGGGATACTTCTATGGTAGGTTCAAGTGGAGCTAGTGTTGATGTTGCACCAGGCACTGATGCCCAGTCCCAGAGTGTGATCCCGGGCACTGATGCCCAGTCCCAGAGTGTGATCCCGGGCACTGATACCCCAACTAATAGAGTGACTGAAAGGAAGACTTCACCCAGGCATAGCTTGGCATGATTACATGTTTACCTCCCTTTTTTATTGTTTTATTTATTATCTTTATTTTAGTTGCATTTGAGGACAATTGCTTTTCTTTTGTGGGTGGGGTGAGGTATTTCCATACCTACCTCTTGTGATTCGATTTTATTTGTGAATATTGGGTTTTGTGATATATATATATATGTGTGTTTTGATCTTAATATTGTGGATATTTAGCTGGTGGCCCTTGTTTTGACTGAAAATGGTTTTGAAACCTAATTTTAAAAATTTGCCACCTCTTTTGTGTGTGATTGTGACTGTTCTTGTGCGAATTTGAGTGTCAGTTATGATCAATATCGATGACTTCAATAATGCTCTTAATTGAACAAAATGAATGTGAAGCTACGATGAGGCCAATGAAGTGGCATAGACAATGTGTGAACTTTTAGCATCTCGTTGTGACTAGTTGGTTATCGAATGAGTCTCTTATGATGAACATTGCACACTAGCTAAAAAGTGTGGAGTCTTGTTTGATATTGGTGTCAATGCCTTGTGCAATGAAATTACTTTGAACATTGTGTGATGACACCTAGAATTTTCCCCGTTGGTTCGGTTGACTAAGTGATGCAAGCACTTGAAATGATCTTAGGCAACAATTTTGAAGAGTGAAACAATTTGACAATACACCTCTTTTGTGGCCCACCTTGTTAGATGTGTGAACCTTGCTTGAACCCTCTTGAGCCTTATCCTTTTCTTGGAAGAAACTTGAAAAGTTGTGATCCCTCTTTATCTATTTACTCATAACTTTCATGAAGTGTGGTTTGTTTGAATAGCCAACTTAGGCAAAAGCCTAAGTTGGGGTGTGGTGAAAAGAGAAGGAAAATCAAGAACTGTGAGAAATTCCCCTTTGAGAATGGTTTTGACAAAGATGGAACCCCTCCATGTAAAAAAAAGAGAAAAGAAAAGAAAAGAGAAATGAAGCAAAGAAAAAGAATGAAAAAGTTGTGAAATAAAGTGATGAAAATTGCAAAAGAAATGGGGTTTCCGGTTATTCATATGAAGTTGAATAATGGGGTGGATTATGAGCATGTTTGAAATGTTAAAGAAAAGGAGGAAAGTGATGTTCAGGCCACACTTCATGAAGGTAGAATCCACTAAGCCTAAATGACCATACCTTGACACTTAACCTCGTTACAAGCCGTAAAAATACATTTGTGATCTTGAGTGAGTTGAAACAATGTTGATTGGAAAATAAGGGCAAACCTATGGGTGATGTCATACATGTGTTCATCTTTGTGAGTGTGAGAGTTATACGTGATTCCAGAACTTTACATTGTTGAGAAATTGTGTGTGAATAGGGAATCATCTTTGTTGTTAGGGCATATGAGTACCTTTGTTGAGCTTGAACTTGCATTTGAAGCAAGTATTGTGAACTTGAACATCTTTTATAATGGTGAGTCACAATTTGAATCTTTGAGTGCATAATTAATCATTGCATGAGTAAGTTGAGCCGTGTTGTGTGCATTCATGTTGAGTCTTATGCAACACTATTTGAGACATCCTTTTTGAACTGTTGATCTTGAGTTTTACTTGAGGAAACGTAAAGTTTAAGTTGTGGGTGTTGATGAGTCCTAGATTTGGACTCATTTGGGGCTGTGTTTATATAGATTTAGTGTCCTCAAATGCTTAATTTGTGCCATAAACTGATGCTAAAGCCTTGATTTCCAGGTATGTTGAATGAGTAGCAAAGCAAGGCAACTAACAGACAAAAAGGAACAAAACAAACTGAAGAAGTGAAGAAAGGTGATCCTGAGGATCGCAAAGAGCACTTGGCGTGTCTCTGAGTGGCTACCTTGACCGCCTAAAGTTCCAGTGTGCCAGCCCTGAGGGAAGAAACCAAGTTGGTGATAGAAAAAGGGCAGTGGGCGAATCACCGAGCAGTTCCGTGATGCAATGAGAAATCGCCCAAAGTTACAGGACTTGAGGATGCTGAGAGCCAAGGCAAAAGGCGATAGAAGAGAGCATTGGGTGGTTCGCCAAGTGGTTTGGCGAACCTGATTTACTTCGCCTAATGGCCCTGCGTGGCTCATTTTTGGCATCTATAAATTAGATTTCGAACAATTAATTTAAGAGGCCGACTTAGGCTGAATTAGTCTAGAACAGTTTTCTCTAGAGTTTTTGATATTTCTTAGTAGACTTGAAGGCTTTTTGAGACTCAATTTGGAGATTTTGCAAGTGGTTTTCAAATTTTCTGCAAATTGAAGCATTGTAAAGGCTTAATTACTCTTACCCAGTTGATGGCTAATCGATTTGGTAATCGTTTTTATCTTTTTATGATGTTCGGCTAAAACCCCAATTCTTGGGGTGTGATCATGTGATTATGGGTTGAATTAGTTTATAAGTATTGCTAATTACTAGTTTAAATTCTATATTTAAGTTGGTTTAATCATTAGCTGAGGTGTAACTTATGAATTGTAGTGGCAAATGTAGTTCTAATTTTGTGTTCTTAACTTGCTCGAGAGAGAGGTTTTTTAACCAAAGCTTTTGATTAATGGTTTGTAGGTATTGGGTTAATTTGGGTTCAGTTCGAGAGAGTGAATCCTAAACCCAATTCTACCCATCTTGCTCGAGAGAGAAGATGTATTAAGGTTATAGGTTGTTCTTAATTACTATGCTTGTTGATGTTCGAGAGAAATCACTTAAAGCAGAATAGTTGTTAAAGAGAAAGCTATTTCAATTATAGTCTAGCCTACCCACTGATTTTTAGTTGTTTACTAATAGTTTCAATTACCCACATATCAAAATTCACCTATAATCGATCACATCCCAATAATTCCTCTCCCTATTGTTATTTCAAATTATTTGTGACTACATTGTAGTTGATAATTGCAAACCAAAACCCCCCATATGACATTCGTGTCACCGCTTTTGACTTGTTTCATGTCTTTTTTGATAATTTCTACTCCTATATCTAGTTAGATCACATTCATACTTCTTAGTTGAATTTAAACATGTACCGCTCCCTGTGGGATTCGACCTCAACTCAATTGTTGGGTTATATATTGCACAAAGATCGTTTACACCTATAATTGGATGAGGTGTTCTTGAGACGTTAAAAATCATCAATTGTCGCTTGTGGTATGAGTTGAGTCCAATTGGTATCTCCCGATTTCAATTGGTATCTTAGCAAAGTGATGTGGACGCCGTAGCTGAAGGGACACAAGCAAGTTATATTGGAATTGAGAAGGTTCCAATTGGTATCTGACCTTAGAGGCGGTGTAAATGCATGGTGTATCAGTAGTGGTCATCTATGGAGCAAACGAACTGATAATTTGAACTTTTTGTGAATTGTAATTTGAAACTGTGAATGCGTGTTTATTATTGTCTGAATTAACTGTTGATGTGAAAGGTCTATCTGGTTGGATGCTATGATAGGATTAGGTGGACAGTATTGCTTGTCTGATTTTTTATGTGTGCAATGTGTTGGCCTAGATGTTCAAAAATCGTGTGTGTTAGTGGTATTGAATTGATGAGAAGGAATTCTAGAGTATGTACCGTTGGGTCGGCTCGGGGTATACAATGACTATCTTAGCTAATGGGAATATCCTATATACTTAGTTATAGCCTGGGAATCAAGGGAAAATTTTAGAAACGGGAAGAATCCCAGGAAGATTGTTGGCCTGGGGTATTGTTCCGTCAGAGCAGCTGGGGCGGGATTACTCCCGCCAGAGCGAGGCCGCTAGAGAGGGATTTCTTCCGCCAGAGCGGGATAGGGCAAGACAGAATCTTAGCTTTTCTCCCCTGTTTTTCCCTAGTCACGCATATAGACCCTGAATCGTGTAAGAGCTAATCCCTGCAATCCTACCAGTACCCAGCAATGGAACCATAAGTGATAAAGCTTAGCGTTTAAATTAGTAGCCGTGAAAGACAGCGGAGAACAACATCCATGTGCTTACAAAATGTAAGGAGAAACAAAAAGATAAATAAAACCTTGTTCAATATAGGCCCAAGAAGGGCAAAAAACCAAATCAAGACCTTGGGACTGGGAGGTATCATCATCAAAGTCTAAGTCCTCCGGGGGTACCAAGCCAGTCACAGCCTCATCCAACATAGTAAATTCGGCATAGTCTCCCGGCTCGTTTCGGGGAACCTCCCTTCTGGGGGCAACACAAAAGAAGATGACCTTCATGGTCTTCCACATTCGGGTCAGCAAACAATCCCTCACCAAACCCTTCCTCCTCTCCTGACGCAACAGGCGGTGAAATATCTAAACCTCAAGGGTAGTGCTGGGTAGAACTGGAGTGGTGCTAGCAAATGAGTGTCCCAACCTCCTCTGGACGGCTGCCAGGTCCTCCTTTACTCGTGCACCTGACAGTAGGGGCTGGGACTAGGTGGGGAGGGTACCATCAGCCTCATCTTCCTCTCTTCCTTCATCATTTGTCTCTGCAACTACTTGACTGCTACTAGCTCTGTCCATCTTCATCCTCTTACTCCTAGAGGTGGAAGCCTGTCTAATTAAGAGAGGGTGAAAAGGGGGATCCATAGGGAGTACCTCATCAGTTTCCAAGAGGGGAACCCCCGCCCGCTTGCACATGGAAGTTACTAGTCTAGGTAAAAAGAACGCCTTTTTGTTGCCCAGGTAGAATACCTTCCATTCTGAGATTATTTATGCTCCCATATTTAGTCCAATGTTTTGTATAATGCAACCAACCACTAAAGCTCGAGGAAAGGTCACGTCGGTCTGATTGCCTGACGGACGGATCCTCCTTGTAACTAGGTGCAACCATCATTTGGCACTCGGTGACCAATTAGCACTGGTGATGACCTCTGTAGTAGCCCACTAGACCTAGTCCTAGCGCGGAGGCTCCACTAGAGTATCCTTTAACCAGCCTTGGTCCAGCTCCCGAACTTAGCTTCGTACTCTGTATTAGGGACCTCTGGCTCCTCGATCACATCGTTGATAAATTGAGTGTTCAGGGGGATGCTGATTCCCCGTATGCGGATAGTAGGGTGAGGATCGTCCCAGTGGACAGTAGGAAAGATAACATAGAACTCCCTCACCCATGTGGAACGCGCAGCGGGAGGAGCCTCTGTCAGTAGAGCCCAGCCATACTCCATTAGATGGGTATAGAAGGTGGGCGCCTTCTCCTGTAGGTTCAATAGCTGAAAACCCCTCTCATAAACAAATTTGTTGTTTCTGTAATCCTGGTGCCTTTCTCGACTGATAGCATCAGGAAACCGAACGAAGGGTTGATTTTCCTCATTAACACCAGCCATTTAGATATGCCTGCAAAAATTTTGGAAAACATACACGTTAGGACTCCATGGGGATAGACAATGTTTGGCTAAGAAAGGAAAATTTTATGATTTAAGTGGCAAGGGACTACTGCTTCCCTAGGTCCCACCACAGAGGCCAAAATCCCACCAGAGCAGGATGAGGGAGGTCGCCATAGCGGGATGAAAGCTTCCAGAGTGGCATTCATCTGGGACGAACTCCAAGTGCGATCATGGCACCCTATCGTCCCAAAATCCTCATTTTTCACAGAATTTCAGCAGATTAGAGTCCATAAAGTACCCTATTACCTAAATACACAATTTTTTTTAGCAAAATAACCCCTAAATAGTGCCCGAATCCAAGTTTTACACCAAGAAAACCTTTCAACTTTCCCCACCCATTTTGGTATCGTTTCGATCGTATTTTTGTGAAATCCTTATGTCCAGAACGTTGTAAAGATGTTGTGAACGTAAGGGAAGAGTCCATGCTACATTTTTCTAGCAAGTCAAGCAACTTATTCTCAATTCAAAAAGAAACTACCCTGAGGCTATTCTAATCAATCGTGTAGCGTCATGCAATCATAGTTTAGTAAGTAATGAAGTAAAAGAGCGTAAGGAACAAGAAAATTACATTGAAATTGACGCTCAGAGCAAAGTGTTTGAGAGTATTTAGAGAGTTTTAAATGAGAAAAGGGAGGAAATGAGGAAACTATTCTCATTTCCCCTCTTTACTGCCTCTGATCTCCCGCTACTGCGGGAGGTCCCTCACCACAGCGTGCAATTTGATGCTTTTCTTTTCTCTGTGGGTTGCCTCATTTTTTCTAACCGGTACTTTGATTATAGAATATTTCGTGCTTAAAAATAAAAAAACTACCATCCTTCGTGGTTCCGTAATGGGCTGATGCATTAGTTTATAAGTACTCTAAAAAAGGGTGCGTGTTGATCTCTTCGCTAGTCGTTCGGGGACGAACGAAGGGTAAATTGGTATATATTGTAACGACCCAAACCGTCGTTAATTAGGAAATAAATAAATTCAGGGAAAAATTTAGGCCCCTATCCAGCCAGAGCGGGCCAGATGCCACTAAGGCGGCGATGCCCCAGCGGGATAGGGCGCGCCAGAGCGGGAATGACGGGACAAAACTTGAATAACACGAAGTCTTATTTTCTATTTTTTCATAAATCACCAAAAAGTGGCGAGGATCACCCCCAGAAACCCTCAAAAGGCTGCCCTAGGCTTGGGGAGGAATGAGAAAGAGATTTCTACTATAAGGATGTCGATAGCTTGCGGATTTCCTATCAAAATCCACAGTCTCGTCGTTCGAAAGCCTGGGTTAGAGCTATAACCCCTCTGCGACAGCTTGGCGCCCAGGTAGGCTAGGTTTATTAATTGATATGTTATAAATCTATGACTCACTGCGTAGTATATTGGTAATTGACGGTAGAATTCATGTGTAGGCTTTTGTGCACCGAAAAAGAGATGATTAGACATATATTCCTAAGTGTTACATCAGACGTATACCGTAGGGGGAAATCCTATCCCGTGAACTAGGTGAAGACTAAGACATTCTCCAACAACTTCTATTTTTCCTTCCGTATTGGGGAAACTGTGTCATATATTATCATGTTATACCTTGTAATCTTAGAAGCTCTTGTACCTGTTGAGTCTAGATCCTTGGGGGTGTTAATTACTTTACAAGTCTTAACTCGAGTTGTTTAAAAAGTTTTATGTTATAAAAATCCCCATGAATTCTCCTTTATTCGTTTGTTTTCGTAATCTTCCGCATGTTTTTAACTGTTTGGGAATGGAGGGTTCTTCTACTTAGGTGTTATAGTAGGTGCCCACACGGTCCGGTGGGTTAGATCGTGACAAATTTAGTCTCCAAAAGTCAGACACAATCAAATTTCACATGAAGTAGAAAACTATAAAAGTTATTTTTTTCCTCCTCTAAGCAAAATACATATTAATAATAATAAAGATATATTCTGAGACCATCACATCATGACCATCTATCCTAACATTTATGAAATAAATATCATAACTTATAAAGGATAGAAAATAATAATAATCAAGGGAAATAAAGATAGAACCTGATTTTTACTCCCATTGAATCATATTCTATATGTCAGCAATGATTCCATGCAAGTCACTTTTCTTGCTAATTTTTTCCTTCTTTCCCACTTTCCATCATAGTCCAAATTTCCTTAGAAGACATTGAATTTCAACGGGAAACTAAACTCATGTTCAAATATTGTTAGGAGAGAACATTTTTTCATTTACTTCTTCTCATAGTTATATAAAACAAAGAATATAGGAAAAATAATTAAAGTGATCATCTTAGCCTTTATGCACAAAATATTTTTTCTCATTGAAAAGAAAACTGAAGGGGTGCAATGCCTGAAATGCGCTTGGGAAGAAAATAAAAATAATTTTACCCATCAAAGGAAAACTTACTAAAGAAAATATACTTGAACATATTAAAGTAGTACTAATTCATCACAAATCTCTTTTATCATATGATAAAATAATTCTCTATTTCTTTTTTTTCCTCAATAAAAAGAACACAGATAATAGAAGTAATTTCCTTACCACAAAAAATATCAACAATATAAATTTCTTAATCTTGTTGTCTCTTGTATTCAGATTAGCAAACCAAAAATAATAAAAGATGAAAAGAAAAAGAAAGGAACTATCCGAGCCCACAGAACCCACCGTTTATCCTTAAGAAATTTAATCCCTTCAAGTATCCGAGGTTGTAGATTAATTCCTCCCAAGATAAACGGATTAATCATTAAAGAAGTAGAGGTACCTCAAACTTTGATAATTTCAACAAACTCAAAATGACAACAACGAATCACACACACAGACACGATCGATCGATATTAATTTGTAAGAAATGTATGTAGAAGAAGGGAAGAATTCAATGCAAAAAAATGAGAGAAAAGCCTCTCTATTTATAGCCAACAAAGGGCAAAGGTCACAACTCTTTGGAAAAAAGACAACCTTTCAAAAACGTCACAACCCTTTGGAAAAGGCACAACCTTTCAAACGGTCACAACCCTTTAGAAAAGACACATCCTTTCATATAGGTCATAACCCTTCGGGAAAATCACAACCCTTCAGGGGATTCACAACCCTTCAGGGGATTCACAACCCTTCATTTCATGTTCACACCTTTAAAACCCAACAATAAGCGTTCAAACCTTCCTTAGTGGCCTGTAGCATTTTTTTTGCTTTCCCTTTATCGAGAATACCTTCTCAGGTAATCAATTTTCCCCGCTCTCTTTGTTCTTTCCATCAAGTGCCACATGTATTCAATTGATTTTACCCTATACAATAGGAAAACTAATGGAATGACATGATCAATGACTTGGAAGAAAATATATCCCATGTCTCTGATGCTTCTCAAACTTTGTCCACAATCTCTTTATGCTTGATTGGATCTATCACTGGAAAAATGAACTTTGTTTCACAACTGCTTATAGATTCCTCTTTTTAGTTGGTTGAACGAATATTTGTGGCGCACTTGGTGTTTCCAGCATCACCAATTCCTTTCGATACCAGCCTTAGTATCATCAAAGGCCTTTAAGTCTTTCTTTACATATATAAAATGAGACTTTTTGTCATTACATAACAAAGGATTTAACAACACGATACAACAAAACTTAAGTTGTCTTTACAAAGAAACATTGTATTTAAAGTAACAAAATGATACATTACAATAGGTAATAACCAGCATCCAAACAAGCATCAAAAGTAAAATTCTCAGATCTCATCATAAATTTAGTTATTACATTAAGATTAGATCTTGTAACACAACAATGCAAAAGTTCCATCTAGACCTTTTTCACGGTAGTACTCACGATAGTCTTTCACTGTGGTTGCATGATATTTTGGAGGGTTGCCTGCTGACAATAATTCAGTAATCGGTCCATAAAGCATGGACGATGACATTTAATCCGTGCCAAAGAAGCATGGAATTGAAACTCTTGGTCCAACTTTATTTGCCAATACTCTGTGCTCAACACTTATGTACTTGTCATTTGATATGAGCTGAAAAAACAAACCAAAATAAGCAAATGGTATATTCACTTTTATCGATCGTACATGGATTAGGAAAGAAAAAGAACACTATCCTGCATAAGATCTCCAATGTTGATCACAAGAGCACCACGCGTAGGAGGAACATCAACCCATTGATTCTTGTGAAGCACTTGAAGTCCTCCGATGAGATCTTGTAGAAGCCCTGTGAGAAAATCATTGTCAGAATGTTTATTGGTGCCTATGGTGAGTTCTGTCTGAGGGCATGCTGGATAGTAAAGGGCCAAAACACCAAGCCCCTCCGCGCAATCCATATCTTTGAGATAACAACAATCAGGACCGAGACCTTCAGACAATAATCCAAGCAAGGAACAACCCAATTCCATCATATGCTTAGAGTAGTCCATAAGTATTTCCCTGCAACAATTTTGTAAAATTAATGAAACACCACATCACAATTTTTATCACCGCATATTACATATTCAATTATTGGTTGGCTTTCTAATTCATATTCAGAACATATACCTACATGGTCTTGGAAATTCTTCTCGACTGGGAGGGTTAGGAGACATTTTAAATAAAATATAATCTCTCCAATTTGCCGCTGGAATAGAAGGGATATACAAATCAAAATTGCTAGCATGAACCACCTTTTTCATGATATCTCGAGTGTAATATTGTTTCTTAATCTCGATATCTTGCTCAAAAAATTGTCGGGCTCCTCCTAACATTTCATCAAGGACAAATATTGGAATGCGACGATTAACCACATGGAAGAAACCCCATGTATGTCACAGATGCATCTCTTAATTACTTTGTCCACATTCTCTTTATGCTTGATTGGATCCATCTCGTCGATGCCTTCAATATCAATCGCAGGAAAAATGAAGTGTGTTTCACATGTATCCGAGGAATCTGTGTTGCTTATTGGTGGTAGAATGAAGGTATCTTAGTGATTCCAGCAACAACAAGCCCTTTGACACCAACCTTTGTATCATCAAAGGCTTTTAACTCACTAATTTTGTCATAATTACTTGTCTGATCAACTGTGGCCTCCAAATTCTCAGTGCTAGAGATTACCATCTTCTTTGCTAGGATGGGATGTTATAAACAATTAATTAATAGAGCTCCTAATGGGCAGCAGGGGATGATATAAATACTTATTACTATTTATTCACAACACTATTTTATGTTCCTTTCACTGGTCACTGTCTGAACCCACTAAAAAGTTTCAACCCCACCTATATCCCAAAAATAGAAGGCTTAAGGATGTTAGACAAGCAGAAAAAATAAAAAAAGTTTGTGTTGAGAAGAATATCCATGACAAATAACAAGAACAAGAGAGTAACAAGGCACCATGTTCTTTTAGTATGGAAAGTATAATACTTGAGCTGAGCAATATAGTACCATTATTGTGAGAATTTTAACATTTTGTAATCTGAAAAGACTACTATATACTTAAGATAGAACAACCTTCTTTTATTTTGCACACCTTAAATTTTATAATACTCTCACTTTCTATTTTTCCTCACCGACTATTTTCTTACACTATATCTGTGGATTACTGATGAGGCACATGTATATCAAATTTTGCTGCTCATACTCGGTCATATGTATATATACCTGGTGACATGGCACACTCTCATGCTAAAATGAGTAATTATCTTTTATTTCTCTGTTTATTGCATTTTCAAAAATTAGTAATTAACTTCTTCCTATTTTTTTGCATCTCTTAAATTGAACATTTAGATTTAGTTAAACCATATGGTATGAAGCCAAATGTTTCCATGGAAAATATTTTCCTAGAAACTGTTCTTTTGGAAAAGAAGTTGGTTTCTCACTTATTTTCTCATGTTTGGTTGGTGAGTGAAAAATATTTTCTAATATTTGGTTGGTGAATGAAAAATATTTTCAGGGATTTTTTTTTACTTATTTTGGCTAGACTTTCGGAGCAGGACCTGACCCCTACACCCAAACTGACTCCTGACTCCTAGTACAAGACTCGACTTCTAAATGGGGACCTAACACCGACTCTTGACCTGAGATCCAAATTCCAAATCGGAATACGACCCTGACCCTAATGTCCAATCTAAGATCCAGTCCCAACTCCTGAATCAGGATCAGACTTCTGAACTGAGATCCAACACCAACACCTGACCTAGGATTCAATGTTGACACCCTAACTTGAGACCCGACATCCAAACTAGGATCTGACTTTTGGATAAGGACCCGACCCCTACACTTGATGTGGGACCCGACTTCTGAATTATGATCTAACCCTGACACCCGATTCTGGACCTGACAATAACACTTGATCCAAAACCCAATTTCAGAACTACTACCCGACCTCGATACCCAACCCCGACGATTGATTTGAGGCCCGAACCCGATACCTAATCTGGACCTAACCTCGACTCTTGACCCGAAACCCAACTCTGACACCCGACTCAGATAACCACCCCGACACCCAACCCAGAATTCGATCTCGAATGCTTACTAGTGAGGTCCCTCAAAGCCAAATATATATGGATGGACTTTCCCCTGCAATAGTGAATAAAAAAGAACTTTAAGACAAACAACATTATCTAGTGAGAGAAAAGTATCAAAATATAGATGCAAATTCATGTGATATACCAATGTGGCCTCCGGACAATGTCACTATATCTTTATGAGAGAATCCTATGTTGTAAAAGACGTTCTTCAAGTGTGGAGGACCTAAAGGGCATTAGTGAACAATGTAAGTGATATGCAACATCCAAAGAATATGTTTCAAATTCAGAACACTAATTAAGTTGTAGAGCACTCTCAAAAATTACTCCAACGTAGCAAGCAGCCGGATTAGCAATATTTACAATTTTAACTATAGGATATCACCAAGTTCAGTTCAATGTCATTGTTAATTATATTCAAGATCTCCAACAAAGTGGACTATATATGTTTACAGACAGAACATTGTGCAAGAACATTGATGAGGATAATTGAAGCAAACTTCATAGATGAAGCTTCAGTTGACAGGCATTGAAATCAAGTTTTAAACAAGCTAACGATTTTTCATTTATTTTTATCCCGTATCTCATGGATTCTTTCCCTACAAGATAATAAAAATATCTTCACCTTGTCAATTGTTATACTGAGTAGAGTAAGCTACCTATTCCATCAAAGGAAAAAAATCCCAGAAAACAAACTTCACTGTTAAATTAGAAATTTAGTGTATATTTTTTACCTTTTTTTTTCTATTACCTTAATTCAAAAAAAGATTACCAAAGCCAATATTTTTAAGACTAACCTTTATATTCTAATTTTGACTTAGCACCTTCTACAACATTCTTATAGTTGTGAAGGACACTACAAATATTACAAATAACTTAAAGTCTCAGTTTAATATAAATAGAGTAAAGAGGAAACATCATCAAAACTTAGAGTAAAAGAAAATTGAAGAAAATCATGAATTTATAATCCAAAGTCAGCGCCAATAAGTGATGTATAGCCAGTATTTAAATTCAGTTTTTATTCCCACTATTTTTTTCTTGGACGATGTGGCAACCAAAAGTTTTGGATGGATGAAGAAGTTTTGTATGCTATCACTACAATCAATTTCACGTATGGCTAATGAATATTTAGTCAAACAATTAACAATTTTTTTTATAAGATCTCATATAAAGCCAATTTGACTGTGTAGAGTGAAGGTTGAAGATCATTTACAATAGGTTTCCATCATCAGAGTCGAGATGATGGCCTAAGAAGCAACATTATCAAAATAATTATAAATTTCTCTCACACAAACACATATAAGGAGTAAAAGAACAATTCCAACGGAGATTAAAGATTATTTAACATTAGAGTTTGATCAAATACTTGTCCGAACGTCATGTGTGGTTCTCTTCTACTGTATTCTCTTTGTGGGTGATAGATCGACCATCCTTGAACACTAACACAAACTTAAAGTAAGTAAATATTAATTTGGAATGGAAGTAGTAAAGCCATTGAAAGGGTAAAGCCTCAAATCCAAATTAAAAGTTGTATATTAATTGAAGAACTATTATACCTGCTGAATTGCATATTTGTTGGTTTTCTATAACTAGACGGAGTGTCTAGAAATCACGATCAAGAAATCAATAAATTCCTGATTCTTCGACCACTCAAAGAACTCTCAAACCAAAGATCAATTCCATGAATTTAATGGTAGTAATTATAGCAGGAGCTAGTTAAGAAAGTGTGAGAATCTTTTCGAACTGTTTGACACACCAAAACAGGAAAAAATCAGCTATGCTCCTATACATTTGGAGGAAAAGGTGGATATATGGTTTTTAGTTATATATTCACTCATAGGAGAAAGAAGACTTGATAGAGTTTCTCCACCAAGGTGTGTAGAAGGTTTGGTAATATCATGCCTCAGGACATTAGGGATGAGTTTAATAAAATTATGCAAATGAAACCCATGCATTATGATGGAAGTTTCATAAGTGGACTTAAGCCTGAATTAAAGTCATTGGTAACATGGCAACAAAATGCAACTTTTAGTGGCAATAAGTATGCACATTAACAAAAAGTGCTGACGTCTTTATTAGGATCGCTCTTTGGGACATTTACATAGTGTGTTAATTTCCTCTAAATAACATATTAGCGGCAATTAAGTTATTACCGTTAATTACCACTTAAGATCATTTTGGTGTAGTGTAGAATTGGTGAAACCAACAGGAAATACATGACATTATTCCCAATATACATAGAGTTTCAAGTGTACAGGCATGTCTACAGTCGTACAGATGAAGTTTTAAAAAGTGAAATGACAGGTATGATAGGCGAAACAAAATGATACGGAGAGAAAGTATAAGCGGGTAGAGAAAGTTCTGCCGAAGCGGTGTTTTATATGCTTTATGTACTTTTTGTACATTTTTGGGTCCACACCTTCATGGATAGTAAAGTATTAGTAATTAACCATGTTAAGCTTTGTAAAGCATCATACCTAGATGGTGTGAAAAGATTTTGGAGGATATGATGCACAACTTCTAAGGAAGTACGGGAGAACTAATCGTATTTGTAAAGGTATGACACTTGTGTCTAACTCAAATCAAAAAGCTAGCTCCTGAGGGAAGGATTGCTAGAGTCCTTATAAGGAGACCACCAGTCTATTTCCTAACCAATGTGGGACTTTTACCCACTCTAACACCCCTCACCCTTCACGCTCAGACCCACTAGAGCGTGGAGTGGGAACCCAAACACAGATAGACCTGACTTTGATACCATCTAATCAGATGGAAGAAGACTATTTATTCCAATAGATAAGCAATGTATCAAATACAATAGAATGTGTGCTAACTTAGAAATGAAATAAAATGTGAATATTCCTACAAATTTGCTTATTCCTATAAATCTTCTATCTAAATAAGGCTATGTACTTTACTAGGAATGAAGTCTATATACATTCTATAATATTCCACTTCAAGTTGGAGCATAGATATTGATCATGTCCAACTTGTAACAAAGATGATCAACTCAAGATCCATGCAATTCCTTTGTGAGAAAATTAGCTAGTTGCTCTTCTGTCTTCACATAGCAAATGGAAATCAAGTTCTCCTAAATTTTCTCATGAATAAAATGACAATCAACCTCAATATGTTTAGTTCTTTCATGATGCACTAGATTTGAGGCAATATGAAGAGTAGCTTGATTATTGCACCAAATTAGTGTTGGTGTGTGATGCTTTGGGACAATATCCATTAAAAGATGATGTATCCACATAATCTCACATGTAGACTATGAAACAGATCTATATAGAAATTCTGCACTGGATCGAGATATCACAATTTTCTTCTTACTCCTCCATGAAACTAGGTTCCCACCAACAAAGACACAATAGCATATAGTCGTATCAAGACCCAAAAGTCAAGGTCATGATGTCGCACACACAGGTTTTTCTTAAGAAAGTGCTTCCAAAATGGAGAAGAGAGTGAAATGGAAGAAAGGGGTCTAATTTTAGCCATTAATTGAATGTTTGACCACGAGTTGAATGTGTTGAACGCGGTCAACATCAAAAAAATTAGCTCCCTAACTTATTAAAGTCCTTGAACAGACCCTCGAGATTCATTCGGGACTGGATAAAAAATAAACCAAGAATTCTACCCCAATAAATTTGACATTTCGGACTCAACAGAATCGTCAAATTTCTAAAAAAAGTTTTTTTTTTGACATAAGTACCCTCCCGGACCTCTCTTTAGGCCTTAGGCTCAACTTCTCGCCTAGACACCCAACTCTCAACCTAAGGTCTCGAAAACCTTACCAACCACCCTAATTGCTCAAACTCAACATTTCAGATGTGATGCAACTGACATAATTCCCATCTGATACTCAGAACTCAAAATGTTGACCGAAATCAACCCTATCAAGAATTCTCAACTCAAAAAGGGTCAGATTACTAAAAACATAGTCGATCGAATTGGGGACTACACCAACCATTCTCGAAACACAAATTAAGCATGAAATCACTACGAAGAAGGGAAAATGGTCATTTCACAATTAAAAACAAAATCACAAAAAGTGGGACATTACAATTTTATCTCCTATCAATTTTAGATCCAGTATAGTCCGCATCTGCAAAACACCCAACATGGGTATGATTGTGATTGCTATACAATATGCCAAGTCTAAGGGCCTCTTTCAAAGTAATAATATAGAATTTTGTGTCAAAGCTTCCCAATGTTAAAATAAGAGATCTTGAATTTGATGTGTATGATTGGGTCTATTTGAGAATTTCACCCATGAAGGGTGTAAGATATTTGGGAAAAAAGGGAGGCTTAGTCCTTGTTATGTGGGCCCATATTATATTTTCAGGCGTATTTGTAAAGTTGCTTATGAACTTGATTTTCCTAATGACTTAGCATCGGTGCATCTGATTTTCCATGTCTCCTTGTTGAAGAAGTGTGTTGGTTATCCGACATTCATTGTACCATTAGGGACTCTTGGTATAAAAGAGAGTCTTTCTTATGAAGAGATTCAGGTTGAGATTTAGACCGACATGTTAAGAAGTTGAGAATCAAGGAAGTCGTATCCGTGAAAGTGTTGTGGAGGAATCAAAGAGTTGAGGGTGATACTTTTAAGGCTAAGGCCAATATGAAGTACCGTTATCCCTATCTCTTTCTCTCTGATCCTACTCTAGCTAGAGGTATTTAATTCCTCATGGTTCATCCTTCTTGGTCTCATGTGTGTTAGTTGTTCTCATGTTTTCTCATGCATACATACTCATGAAAACTTGATTATTATTTTTTTGAGAAAATGAGTTAACTTGAATTAGTTCTCCATGATTATGTGCATTTGAGTATGATTTGCATGTATGCCTTATGTAACACCTTGTTTACGAAAAGGCTAGAAAAGGATAAACGGGAAAGTCATGAACCCAAAATGGACCATGGACTCCTCCACGGAGCCCTAGACAGGTCGTGTAGGGGACCACAATTTGTTAAGGGACCTCGTGGTAAGTTTCTAGAACCTACCTCAGGGAGGTGTCACTTACACGGACGCCTATATGGTCTATGGTGATGTTGACAGACCATCAAACGGGTCATCAATGGCCTAATCAAAATGGGTTTCTCCCTTTTCGCCCATTAGGTCCCTAAAATTCAATCAATTCTTCAATTTCTCCATAAATTGTTCAAACCTAGAGTTCCTAAATCTTAGGGATCCATTGAAATTTAACGGTTATAGTTTCTATGTTATTGATCACATGTTTCTTGGTGAGTTAGTATATTCGCATGTATAGAACTCAGAACCCCAGCTTGTGTTAATTATCAGTATTTCATGAATTATACTTTCTAGGCAGATCAGTCATAAAATCATGATTCAGAATTTGAATGTCATAACTTTCAGTAAATGTATGTTTAATTCTCAAATAATTATCAGTATTTTGAGCTACTCAATATTTCAGTTGCATTTTAGCTTTAAGTCTTGTTTTGCATTGCTGTTATTGTTCCTAAAATGGTTATAAGCAGAGGATGTGCTAAACTTTCCAGAGCTAGTTAGTGATCATATTGGGGTATCTCTTGCTTTCTCTGACACTGGGATGCATATACCTATAATTTTTCCTTGGGTATTTTCGGGTAGGACATACGATAGTTTTTCCAGGTTCCATGTACCATTAACTATGTAGTAGTTAACTGTCCTGTTTTCCTCATCCATTCTAGAGGCCCTGCTAGGATTCCTTTTAGTGGCTTCTCATGAGGGACCCAAGAGTCTCTCCAAAATTTAATGTTTTGGCCGGATCCCAAGTCCCAGTGAATGTTTGGGCTACATTCCTTCCTTCCATTTTGGATGTTTTTCCATATGTTGTTGGTCCTTTTTTGGTGTATTATAGTATCGTGAAGGTTTGTATTTTTTTTGTATATAGACCTAGAAGAGTTGAGGCCCATAATGTGGTTGATTTATCAAACATTTTCCATGCTAATTTACTTAGGATGGAATTGTTTTTCCATATACTATTTTGTATTCCTAGCCTTCCCTGCTCTCTATCCTTTGTAATGGTATCCCAATTGATCATATGTAGTTGGCATTTTGAGTCTGTGGTTCCCCAAATAAAATTCCTTATGAACTTATCTATTTTATTTTTGACACTCACAGGTAGCTTATCGAATTGCATTACATAGGTAGGTATGCTATTTAGGCACGATTTAGCTAACGTAGTTCTACCTGCTATATTGAGAAACTTAGTCTTCCATCAAGATAATTTGTTGTAACGACCGGTTCCCATCGTTATAGAAAATCCAACAGGGAAATTTGTTTGGCCTAAAAATTGTTTGGTAGTATCTGGAAATTTCCCAACCTAGTCCAGATTTGGACGAAATCGGAGTTAGTGAGGTCTAGGGAAATCTGGTAGCAATTGGGAGATTTAATTATAAATTTGATTATATGAGTATATAGCTAAGACGTTAAGGAACCCGTACGACTTTACGAAATTGAATTCGGGTGAGTAGAACTCCTGAAACCGATCTTAGCGTGAGAGGGTAGTTTCTGAGTGTAATGGGATGAAGGTGTATTGTGAAATGGGGGTTTGGGACTCTTAAATTAGCTCTATGTTTCCATGTAAGCCGCTATGGCGGGATTTGTGCTGCCAGGGAGGGGCCGCTGTAGCGGGGTGAGGACCGTTGTGGCGGGCCAGTCATGATTTAAGTTGGAAATATACCCCAAAAATGTTTTATTCTCCATTTTTCGACTTTGAGTGCTAAGGAACGACCCCAGGTGTTTTCTTGGCAGTTTTCCTCCATTCTTGAGTCTAAAAGTAAGGTTTTCACTCCCCGAATCTGTTTTTTGATCCGTAGTACTTAGTTTCTTGGGTAATTATGGATAGGGGAGGGTTTTGAAATGGGATTTATGGTGGAAAAAGCCTTAATCTAGGTATGGGGATCATGATTTTGATCTAGGTTGATAGTGTTGACTTTAATTCGGGTAATTAGACATCATTTATTGATTCCTGTGTTATTATGATTGTTTGTAGACAAAGAACAAGCGGAAAGAATCCGAAAAGGGAAGAATCAAGTTTCTTAGCGGATTCAAGCTTGGTTTGAGGTAGGTGATGGTTGTGATTTCATGTTGTGTGATATATGTTTGTTCTTGCTTCATTATGATACATGGATGTATGCGAATGTTACATTATTGATCATACTAATTGTAAATGAGGATATACGGATAGTTGAATGTCATGAATCATGACTTGATTGTATGATTATGAGAATATACTTGTGATTGTGATTGTGGCTTATTGAATGGATCAGGTGTTGCATTTCGACACACTAACTAGGATCGGTTGCCACGTACCGGAATAAACATTAGGACAGGTGTCACGATCCGACAAACTAACTTGGAACGGTACCACATACCGGTACACTAACAGTTTGGGTGTGGGTTCCATGAGAGGACCATTAACTTGACATAACTATATATCCCTTGAGAATTGTGAAATTATACGTTATTCGTAATGATGTTAATATTATATATGTTCAGTGTATGCATGTTATTATTATGTTGTAATGACTTATGTATGTTGCACTTAGTGGGATAACCTCGTGATCGTACCAGTACACTGTGGTTGTGTACTGATACTGCACTTGCTCTTTCTTTGTTCAGTATAGGGCATCTTCAAGCAGCTACTGATAGACCTCGTTTAGAAGATCAGTGATCATCATCGAATTCAAGGGTGAGCTAGTTCTTCCGGGCTGCCATGAGTTCTCTTTCGTTTATGTCCCCATTTCGGACTTAGACTAGTACATTAGGATTTTCTTATGTTTAATTGGGTTGTACCCATTTTCTTAGACTTGTTGAACTTTAGATGTTTTGGTACATTGACTCTCAGGTTATAGGTATTATTCCGCATTTGTTGATTAGACTTTTGGAGTTTATGGGAACTCTATTTTTCCTTTAGCATTTAAACCTGCTTCCGTATCTTTAAATGCCTTAGTTTTTGGTTGAGTAATTAGTTTGGGTTGTAGTAATGGTTCTCCCACCGGAGGGTTAGTGTGGGTGTTACTCACGATGGTCTGGGTCATGATATTTGTTTTCTAGGTTTTCAATGATGAAAAGATACTCATGGTATTGTAATTTCCCCTGTACCATTGGGAACCCCAAGTATTTCCCAAAGTGATTTGTTTGTTTGAAACCCATGTTGTTTACGATATCATGAATTACTTTCTCTTGGCAGTCATTGAATATTATCTTTGATTTATTATGGTTGATGTGTAACACCCCAAAAATTTCTAAGTTATGACTCGAATCATTCTTCATTTACTTGTAGGATCATATCAGGTGATTCTTAAATTTCCCATACATTTAAAGGTAAATTCTTTAGTGTGGGAATGATTTTGGGTATCAATTAAGATCACTAAAAAGTCCTAGTACAAAGTTGAGTTGAAAGTTTCCTTACTGATTAAGTTTTGATGTAAGATTCTACTTGGATCAACTTCAAATGATCATATATCTTAGAATTTAAAGAGTTACGTGGCCCATAACCTATCCAATTAAAGGCATTTGAATCTTCTTTCCAACGCCATCAGATATGCAAAAATCAGAGATTTGAATAAAAAGATATGACCATTCTAGTAACATGATACAGTGCTGTGCGAATTAGCCGACGGGAAAACATTTAAAAGGGTTGTTTTTATCTTTTTACCTCTAAGAAAACCCTAAACGAATTTCTATACCAATAAAAGACCCAAAACAATCAGATTTTCATCTCTAAATCCATCATTCTCTTCTCTCTCAGACCCTAAGAAAAAACCCTAAGGAAAAATCAAAGTAGAAGACTCCATTCAAGATTCTTTCAATATTTTTCATGATTATTTCAATCTTTTTTAAGATTCTTCTTCTCCAAGAATTCCTTCTTTCCAACTCAAATTCCTCCATACAATTATGAATCACTAATGAAAATCATAATTCTTGGCCATAGAGTTTCAAGAAACTAATTCAAGAAATCTCAAGAAAGGTTTTCTTGATTTTTCTCCTTCAAGCTAGGGTTTTAAGGCTTCAAATCAAGTTCCTCTTCAAGATTATTCAATAACCTTGTTCTTTCAGGTATGTAAGGCTATCATAGTGTTGTACTAGTTTGTCCTCAAGCCCTACATCTACTTTCAAATCAGTAAAGAGAAATCTAGGATTCTACCCCTAGATTTGAGTATTCTTGATATGAGTTGATTTTAAGTTCTCGAGTTCCTATTTCTTTATGTTATATTATTAATTATTGAATTGCTAAATATTATGCATTATGATTCTTGAGTTGATTCGTTCATGTCTATATTTCAACATGAACCCTATTAATTGAGTATTTTTTTAAATGAGTAGTATCATTCAGTTTTGAGTCAAAGTTTCCATATTGCTATTAAGATCCTTGAGTTGAGTTGTTCATGTCCATAATTCCACATGAACTCTATGATTTGAGTTATAATTTTGAAAAGCTTTGTAAAGCCAACACCTGAGTTTTGAGAAATTAAATATGAGTTTTGAGAAAAGAGTTTCTAAAACATGATTAGTATGACATCAATGTATAAGCAGTATGGTATCTAGATATAGCATCAATGTTTATGCAGTATGACTTCCCGAGTCATCAATGATCATATTAAAATATGATTCTGATATGTTTTTTAGAAAGAGTTTTCAAGTATGAATTGAGTAAGAGTATAAGGGGGCTATGTATTCCCAGAGGTATCAATTTTTACATTGATAAAAGAGAAATTGAGATATCTAAATTGTTATGAGTTCAAAAGATATTTCAAGAGCAGTTACCTCTTTTAAGAGGGTAGTTTGAGAAATTATCTCAAACCAAAGGAAGAGTTATGTTTTTAAACAAATGAGTGTGAGTATATATTATTGGGAGTAGTATTGAGCACCGATATAGGGACGAGTTCAGACAACTCAAAGTCCTCATAAACCATGTATTCCAACATGGGTAAAGGGTCATACTCTTTAGATGATTCCTTATTGTTTTTAAGCATAGATTAGTGGATTCACTTATTTGAAGTGTCCTATATTCCAGCAAGGTATAGGAAAGTTCTGGCAGCATGGGCGAGACATTGTATCATCACGTAGCTCATAGTGATGGTTGTCGGTTAGCGAATCTCCGAATAGAGTTAAAGTGTATTTTTATATATCACTTATTGTGTTGAGTTCAGAGATGAGAAACTATTTTATAAAGTTCTAAATGATTTAAATCCTTTATTTCTTTACATTCAACTTGGGTACATTGTTATCTATTGTGGTCCTTTCTTTCAGTTATTTGTTATTCATCTATATTACATACTCGTACATTCAATGTACTGATGTCCTTTGACCTATATCTTTTAATGATGCAGATACAGGTTCTTAGGATCCTCAATAAGAGTTTGTTAAGATCACTTCAATAGCTCGTCAGCATTCGAGTGAGGTCTCCTTTCTTTCGAAGGACTCCAATTTTATGAGTTGTTGGTATTAGTAACATTTTGAGTAGTCGTGAGTCTTGTCCCAACACTCATCTTCTTATAGTAGAGGCTTCATAGATAGATAATTTTTTTAGAGTCTTTCAGTTTCAGATATTTTATTTAAAATTTATGTTTCATACTTAGTATATTCAGTGATGTTTTGAGATTCAGTAAACTGTTTTTAAACATTTCTTTCAATTTGATGCTTATGTATATTTGAGTTAGTCTTCCGCTTGTAGTCAACCATAATGAGGGTTTGCTTGGGGACCAATAATGTTTCTCGAGTGCCGGCCACGTCCAGGGTGTAGGCTCGGGTCATGATAAACTTGGTATCAGAGCACGGAGTTCAAGTGTCCTAGGGTGTCTATGAAGCCGTGTCGGTAGGATCTTGTTTATGGTTGTGAGGGCCTTACTTCTATAAATGATGGACTACAGACATTTAAGAATTTTTTCCCTTCTTCATACTCTAAATCGTGCAACAGAACTATGTCTTAGAGACTTATTCTAACTCGTGCATTCTCATATGCATTCGACTACCCCTCATACTAAAGGTGGTTGAAAAGTGAAGCCCAAGATCCTTATGGATGAGTTATTCTTAGCAAAAGTCTTGAGGAAGTCACGTGACTATAGAGGGGCATGAGAGGATCTTGTGAGTGAGTTATCTATTGAGATTCGAAAGAACGCACTCATATTAATATTAATCATGTGTTTGAGCTAAAAGCGAGTTGTACTCTCTTCCCTAAGCCTTGTTTCAGTTGATATCCTTATGAGGAAGTATGTTTAGAGCTTGGGTAGTATTTCAGCCGAAAAAGATAGTATGAGTTATGAGATTATGACTAGTAGTAGTGAAGGTGCCCTTAAATTAGAAGAAGGCATATAGATGTTAAGTTATCTAAGAAAGGGAGATAGTAATTAGGCAAGCTATGTTATTATAGTCATATAGCTAGTAAGTTATTAATGAGGAGTTTTCCCTTATGGGTAGACTAAGAAGTGATGAGTTATGAAGATTTCATGATAGGAGATAGAGTAAAAGTTGCAAGTTAGAATGAGTTATAAGTATGCTTTAACTGGAAAGGATCTTATGATGAGGTTCCATTGTGTTAGTATCAACCAAGTGTAGGTGTTGAAATAGAAGAGCAGGAGTATTCATGAGGTGTTAGATCTAAGCCAGGCCTATGATTTTTAGGGGAGAGCCCATGATATTCAAAGTGTTACAGAATTAATTAGGCAATGATGTATAATGAATGAGTAAAATAGTGCTTAAGTCGTGAAGTGGAATGTGATAGCAATTTGTAAGTATGAAGACTGAGAGATAAAGATTGACTACTTGTCATGAACTTTCTGTAGTGGGTGAGTGTTTCTTAACTTTTATGTGGTAGTTGTAAGTTAGTATAGTAAGCGAGCAATCATATTGATATTCGGGATTACTAATAAATATGAAGCTCGAATTTGAGATGAGTGTTATGATCAAAAGAGTGGCAAAATGAGGGTGATGATGTCAGTCTTGAGATTTGATCTGGTAGACTTGACATAGAGTAGGTGAGGAATTGAGATGTTAGCTGCAATAAATATGAGTGGTACAAGTGAGAGACCCTAACCTTTAGATAAGGGCAATGAAGTGTGGCTAAGTCACAAGAGAAATAAGAATATTAATATGTATAGTGAGATGGTATGTAATCAGACGAGGTTCCAATTAATTTAATGATTATTTTTCATGTGTGCCTAGATAGTATATTTGAGCTATTAATGTGGAATAGGCTGAAGTAAGCATTGTTTTTCCCTTAAAGAGTTTGATGAAGCGGCCTTATAAGACAATGAGAAGAGGTTAGGAGAAGCATCTTAGAAGAGGTCTTAGAAGGAGTCTTAGTACCTGCTTATAGAGAGTTCAATAGCCATGAGATAAGCCTTTCCCAAGTATAAGAGTAAATAGAATTTAGACCAGTTTAGAGATGATGAGAATAGATCCATGGCTTTACAGTGTCAACTCCAAACCTAAGGGGGAGATGATAAGATGAGAAATGAAGTCAAGTGTTGAGGATGAGATAGTGATGTCTTTAGAAAGAATTTTAATATATATCAATCCGTTCATAATCTTGCATATTCCTCAAGCGAAGTTATTACAACAACTTGTGGATATTCCTAATATCAGAATTGTGTCTATGACCTATGCTCATACACTTCAGAGAGATTCACATGTATGCTCAGTTTCCAGAATGAGGGGCAAAGACTTTAGCCCATTAACTTCGAGCTTAATCCATAAAGTTGTGGCTATCAGCATCATGATATGAACATATACATATGAGTATTCATGTCTCATAGTATGTTCAATCTCACAAGTTCATGATTTACTCTCAATGGCTAGCAACATAATGTTATGTCATGCATATTCTTATATCAGAATTCTTGATTGAATCGTGCTTATGATCTTTCGCCCTAAAGTCCTTTCATAATCCTTTTTAGTTTTGGAGAGTTGTGTTGTTGATAGTAGTTTTATGATGATGGAGGAGAGGATTGCTATTCTTATTGTGATAATGATAGTGTGTCTATTCCATCTAAGGTTATGAATGTGGAGGAAGAAGGAGATAATGTTTTTTCAATGATTACTAAGTCAGATTTCTGGTGGTAATGCATGAAAGTTCAGTTGGTAGAGATGATGAAAGGAAGAGAAGTTCTTAGAAAGTGGGTTAGTAAGAGTCTATTGAGTGGTTAAGGTTCTAAGCTTGAATGTGGTATTGTTAACATGTGGACAATGCGTGATACATTAGGTGTTTCGTGATATGAGCTCAAGGTTAGCTGAATGTAACGGTAAGGAGTAGTGTTCTTGGGATGAAATTTCCTACAAAGATATAGAACTCAAATCTTGTTATTTAGATCAGAATGATCACCCTATGCTAAGTACTTTGTGATTCTCAGTTACACTTGAATATAGTAAAAGTAACCCCTTTCCATTCTTAAACCGGCCGTCGTTCGAGGACGAATGATCCCAAGTGGGAGATATTATAACACCCCAAAAATTTCTAAGTTAAGAATTGAATCATTATTCATTTACTTGTAGGGTCATATCGGGTGATTCTTAAATTTCCCATATGTGTAAAGGTAAATTCTTTAGTGTGGGAATGATTTTGGATATCAATTAAGGTCACTAAAAACTCCTAGCAAAAAGTTGAGTTGAAAGTTTCCTTACGATTTATAAGTTTTGATGTAAGATTCTACTTGGGTCAATTTCAAATGACTATATCTCTTAGAATATAAAGGGTTACGTGGTCCATAACCTATCCAATTAAAGGTATTTGAATCTTCTTTCCAACGCCACCAATTTTGCAAAAATACGAGGTTTTAGTAAAAAGTGATGACCATTTTAGTTGCTAGATACAGTGCTGTGACGAATTAGCCGACGGGAAAACATTTAAAAGGTCATTTTTGTCTTTTTACCTCTAAGAAAACCCTAAAGAATTTCTTGACTAATTAAAGACCCAAAACAGTTAGATTTTCATCTCTTAATCCATCATTCTCTTCTCTCTCAAACCCTAAGACAAAACCCTAAGGACAAATCAAAGTAGGAGACTCCATTCAAGATTCTTTCAATCTTTTTCAAGATTCTTCTTCAAGATAAAATCTTCTCCAAGAATTCCTTCTTTCCAACTAAAATTCCTCCATACAATTGTGAATCACTAATGAAAATCATAATTTTTGGCCATAGAGTTTCAGGAAACTAATTGAAGAAATCTCAAGAAAGGTTTTCTTGATTTTTCTCCTTCAAGCTAGGGTTTAAAGGCTTCTAATCAAGTTCTTCTTCAAGATTCTTCAAAAACCTTTTTATTCCAGGTATGCAAGGCTATCATAGTGTTGGACTAGTTCATCCTCACGCCCTACATCTACTTTCAAATCAGTAAAAGAGAAATCTAGGATTCTACCCCTAGATTTGAGTATTCTTGAGATGAGTTGATTTTGAGTTCGCGAGTTCCTATTTTTTTTAAAAAAAATAATTATATTCCTAATTATTGAATTGCTATATGTTATGCATTAAGATTCTTGGGTTGATTCGTTCATGTCTATATTTCATCATGAACCCTATGAATTGTGCATTTTTTTTAGATGAGTGGTATCATTCAGTTTTGAGTACCGAGTTTCCATATTGCTATTAAGATCTCTGAGTTGAGTCATTCATGTCCATAATTCCACATGAACCCTATTATTTGAGTTATAAATTTTGAAAAGCTTTTTAAAGACAACACTTAAGTTCTTAAACTGAGTTTTGAGAAAGTAAAAATGTTTTTTGAGAAAAGAGTTTCTAAAACATGATTAGTATGACAATCGAGTATGCCATCAATGTATTAGCATTATGGTATCTAGATATACCATCAATGTTTATGCAGTATGACTTCTAGAGTCATCAATGATCATATTAAAATATGATTTTGATATGTTTTTGAGAAAGAGTTTTCAAGTAGGAATTGAGTAAGAGTATACGGGGACTATGTATTCCCAGAGGTATCAATTTTTACATTGATAAAAGAGAAACTGAGATTTCTAAATGAGTTATGAGTTCAAAAGATATTTCAAGAGCAGTTACTTCTTTTAAGAGGGTAGTTTGAGCAATTATCGCAAACCAGAGGAAGATTTATGTTTTTAAACATATGAGCATGAGTATATATTATTGGGAGTAGTATTGAGCACTGATATGGAGACGAGTTCAGACAACTCAAAGTCCTCATAACCATGTACGTCAACATGGGTAAAAGGTCATACTTCTTGGAAGATTCCTTATTTATTTTAATCATAACTTAGTGGATCCACATAGTTGAGGTGTCCTATATCCCGGAAGGTATAGGAAAGTTCTGGCAGCTTGGGCGAGACACTGTATCATCACGTAGCTCATAGTGATGGTTGTAGGTTAAAGAATCTCCCAATAGAGTTAAAGAGTATTTTTATATATCACTTATTGTGTTGAGTTCAGAGATGAGAAAGTATTTTTTAAAGTTTTAAATGATTTATATCCTTTATTTCTTTACATTCAACTTGGGTACATTGTTATCTATTGCAGTCTTTTCTTTCAGTTATTTGTTATTTAGCTATATTACATACTCGTACATTCAATGTACAGATGTCATTGGACCTGCATTATTTAATGATGTAGATATAGGTTCTTAGGATCCTCAATAAGAGTCCGTTGAGATCACTTCATCCACTCGTCAGAGTGAGGTCTTCTTGCTTCCGGAGGACTCCATTTTTATGAGTTGTGGATATTAGTAACATTTTGAGTAGTCATGAGTCTTGTCCCAACACTCATCTTTGTATAGTAGAGGATTCATAGATAGAAAGTTTTTTAGAGTCTTTTAGTTTCAGAAATTTTATTTAAAACTTCTGTTTCATACTCAGTATACTCAGTAAAGTGGTTTTAAATATTTCTTTCAATTCGATGATTATGTATACTTAAGTTAGTCTTCCGCTTGTAGTCAGCCAGGATGAGGGTTCGCTTGGGGACCAGCAATGGTTCTCGAGTGCCGATTACGTCCAGTGTGTAGACTCGGGTCATGACATGATGCTTTGCCCACTTATTTCGTAGAAGGATTTGAGAGTGTTGTCAATACTTTGTCAAGTCTTTGGGTCTGTGTTGGCCATTAGCAATAGATCATCGATGAAGAATAGATGAGATAATTTAGGGCCTTTCCCAGATATTCGGATAGGTCTCCAACTCTTTCTTTGTACTGATTGATTTATGTTATTTGATAAGATTTTCATACATAGTATGAAGATGTAGGGTGCCATAGAGTCCCCTTGTCTTATTCCTCTCTTTGGTTCAAAAAGATTTGTTCTAGTACCATTTACTAGGATAGCTAGTTTGCTAGAGGAGATACAAGACATAATAAAACTAGTTTTCTTGGGAAGGAAGTTGAAGGAGTGGAGAGCGTTTTTCACAAAGGGCCATTCTAACTTATCAAAAGCTTTTTCCAGGTCTATTTTCATTCCCATATTGGATTTCTTACCTTTCATTCTTTTTAAATGGTTAATAAGTTCCTGCACTATAATTGCATTATCAATCGATTGTCTATTCTTTTGAGAAAGTTAGCTTGTGTTGGGCCTATAAGCTTAGTCATTAGGGATTCGATATTGTTTGTGATAATTTTAGTTATTATTTTGTATGTTGTGTTGCACGGGCTAACTGACCCGATGGATTTAAGTGTCGAAGCATTTTTACTTTTTGGGAATTCGGCTTTGAAGATGGAACTCTTTTGTTCATATGTCATGAATTCATGTTGTGCGTGACTCTATCTGGGCACTTTGTGATTAAAGGAATAATCAAAAGAGAAATTCTTTTAGACTTACTCTGTTGTAAAAGAAAAAGGAGAGAGATTAGATGCATTTTGATTGGTTTCTCGTTTTGTGAAAATAATTATTAGTATATATATATATAACGAAAAAGGTTTAAATATACCCATGTACTATTAAAAATAGTTTAAATATACTCTTTGTTATATTTTTGGTCTAAATATACTCCTTTTGTTATACTTTGGTTTCAAATATACCCCTCTCATTATACTTTGGCACACAGTTACCCTCAATTTTAACGGAGGAACAATTTTAAGCTCAAAATCAAATAATTTATCTTCAATCTTAAATACAAATTTAACCCGACATGACCTAATTTCTTTTCTTTTCTTTTCTTTTCTTTTCATATTTTCTCTTAAAAGATCCATATATGATTTTTGATAATTTCATCGAAAAAATGGAGTTCACTGGAATTATTGTTCCATTTAAAAAACAAATAACTACAAACCAAATTTGTTATTAACGAATTTGTGATTGATCTTTCTATTATCTCAAAGTTGTGTTTTTTTCTAGTTCATCTTTGGAAATTGGAATCAGTAATAGTTCACTTCATGAGTTAACACCAAGATTTTTATTTTTTCTCTTTGAATGTTGAGAATCTTGAATTCTTTCGCTATTTGACTAAAATTTATATAATACATAATTAATGCCCATATTTAATTTTTTTTAAAGTCCAAAAATAGAAGAAGAAAAACTACCCGATAGTAAATATGATCTAGTAATAATTATGCATTATATAAATTTTAGTAAAATAGCGAAAAATTTAAGATAATCAACATTCAAAGAAATAAAAATCTTGGTGTTAACTCATGAAGTGAACTATTACTAATTCTAATTTCCAATGATGAACCAGAAAAAAACATAACTTTGAGAAAATAGAAAGCTCAATCACAAATTCGTTAATAAAAAATTTGGTTCGTAGTTATTTGTTTTTAAAATGGAACAATAATTCCAGTGAACTCCATTTTTTCGATGAAATTATCAAAAATCATATATGGATCTTTTAAGAGAAAATATGAAAAGAAAATAAAAGAAAAGAAATTCGGTCATGTCGGGTTAAATTTGTATTTAAAATTGAAGATAAATTATATGATTTTGAACATAGAATTGTTCCTCCGCTAAAATTAAGGGTAATTGTGTGCCAATGTATAATGAGAGGAGTATATTTGAACCCAAAGTATAACAAAAGGAGTATATTTAGACCAAAAATATAACGAAGAGTATATTTAAACTATTTTTAATATTACAGGGGTATATTTGAACCTTTTTCTTTATATACATATACTAGTAATTATTTTCACAAAAAGAGAAACCAATCAAAAGGCATTTGATCTCTCTTTTTTTTCTTTTAGAACAAAGTAAGTCTAAAAGAATGTCTCTGTTGATTCTTCCTTTAATCACAAAGTGCCCAGATATAGTGATGCACAACATGAATTCATGACATACCAAGATTAATTCATTTCATTGATGGAAATAAGTCAAGTTACCAAAGCCACTCAAACACATGAAGCACTTCTTAACATATCAAAAGCTATGAACTTTAACGTTTTTCTTTTCCTATAAAAACATTTATGGTTGAATTGTTTTAATTTTTGTTTAATACATTTTCATACATACTCAATGATTGTTTTATATTATACCTGTAATAGTGAACCAAGATTAATTTGAGGCAAACTTAATTGATGCAGATTTTAGGATTGAAGGGCCATGAAAAATACAATAGGGAGAAGGTGGCAATATGTCTTCTCTAACAACTAAAAATGAACAAAAGAGTTCCATCTTCAAAGCCTCATTCCCAAAAGTCATAGTTCATGGTTGGGTCTATGACTCGTTTTGCCCAAGTATCTTGGCAGAAGCTGTTGAAGGAGGGTCTAGCCGCATCCTAGTAATTTTGGTATTAAAAGGGGTGGATCATGTCCGGCCCAGGTGCCTTGTTAGGTTGGAATGACCTAACAGCTTCCCAAATTTCTTCTTTTGTTAAGTCTTGGTCCAGGTACGAGAGGTTGTTATTCCTGGGAATTGTTGTTAATTCACTATTCCTGGCTGATAGAGTATGGCCTGTTTGGAATAGTTCTTTAAAGAATTTGGATGTATATTGGACAATTTCTTTTTTCTTCGTATACCCAGCTCCCATTTTCCAGGTGCAACACATTATTCTATTTCTTCTTTTTCTATTTAACATGGAGATATGGAAGAATTTAGTGTTAGAATCTCCTTGGTTAATCCAATTAATTCTAGATCTTAAAATCAGAACTCTTCCTCCATTTTAAGCAAAAGGTTCTATTATTTTGTTAAGTCTTGCACCAGTTTTTAGAGGTACATACTACTAAAATCGAAGCGCAAGCTCTAATTCACAGGGTTTTTGACTTCAAAACCCTCGCTGCTACAAGAAATTTTTGATCGATCATGGCCATATTGGCGCTGGCCAGCAAATCTCTCTCAATTCTACTACTCAATTCCCCTCTCTACCGAATTCCAATTAAATTCCCATTAGCAATCAAGATACTGGAACGAAGGATAAGCCTGACGAACCTAAAAGTTTGCCTACTGATTTGGTTTGTGCATCTGCTCAATGAGGCAAATATGTTGACCTTCTTAAACCTAATACAATGAATCTATCTCAAACATCAAACCTACTACTGTTACCCATCAAATAGCCTTCATATATCAATGGTATTCCAAGAATAACATTGACTGAAGATGAAGTTAGGTGGATGAACGCCATTGAAAACTTGCAATATGCGGTGATAACGATGTTTTCCTATGGGTGGCCAGAGATGGATGATTTGCGGATTCAAATTCCCAAACAATGTAATGTGAATGGTGGATGTAAGATTGGGTTACTACGAAATAGATATATATTATAGCGATTTGAATTGTTTGAAAATTTTGTGAATATGATGTCGAAGAATTCATATTACATCACGGGAAAGGATGGTATGGCATATCAAATGCGACCTCTCATATATGATGCAAAATTTAAAGTGGATGAGGAAACGACTCAAGCCATGGCCTGGATTTCCTTTCCCGACTTATGACCAACCTTTTTTGTTAAGGAATCTTTATTCTCAATGGCCTCTGTTGTAGGGAAGCCTATTCATTTAGATATGGCGACAATAAATAAGACACGACCTAGTTGTGCTAGAGTCAAAGTTCAAGTGGACCTACTTGCTGATTTACCCAAATATGTAGAATTGGAGATTGAGGATCCTATATCTCAATCATCAAGAGTGGAAAAAATTACAGTTCTCTATGATGTTTTACCAAAATACTACAAAAAGTGTAAACTGCAAGGACATAATGAAGATGATTGCAGAGTTTTGCATCCTGAATTGAAGAAGGATAATCAGATTGAGGTGGAAATAGAAACAGATCCAACAAAGAAGAATGAGGCACAGGAATCAACAAAGAACTTTTGAACACTGGAATCCTACTAGGAGAAGATTCACTTTGGAAAAGGGCAAATTTTGTGATAATGCAAGAGATCCAGAAGAAGATGATATAATCACTAAAAATCATTTGGATGATTTACTTGAAAATAATGATATGGGACAAGAAGTAGGGTCTGTAGAAGAGAAGGAGAAGATTGAGTTATCAGAAGTAGAAAATACAGACACAAGTAATAAGAAAGAACATACCACAAGAAATTGGGTTAATCAATCATTTTACAAGAGGAGAGCTCCAACTCAAGATGTTAAGAAGGATAGTGGTGACCAAGAACGGGCTCTCACTGTTGGTGAACATGTGCAGCAAAAGGATAAGGAAAAATATGGAGATGATACAATAGATACATCAGAGGTTGTAGCTACTGTAAGTAAGGCTATAACTATAGTAGTCTGTAGTGACAAAGAGCAAGAGCAGCAATAACTACAAAGTTAGCAACAGACATTATACAATGTAGAGATGGGACCTGATGAGTCCAGCAAGACAAATAGTGACTTGTGGTATGATAATTTAGTGCATAACAATGAAAAAAATGAATATTGAGAAGGTGCAACAGCAGCAACAAGAACAACATTTAACAGACTTGAAGAATACTAATGAAGAAAGTAACTTGAAAGATGATGTACAACAATGATTGATGTTGAGAAGGATAGTAATAGAAGTGATCTGCAGGAAGTTGTTCAGAAGCATCTAGATGTAGTCAATAATGTAAATAATCTGATGGACAATGAAACAAATGGAATTGATGGGGATAAGGGGAAAGATGCATATCTAGAAGTCGAGAATGAGCAAGTTGACAAAGATGGAGACAAAACTCAATCACAACAACAAATGGTGGAAACGAAGATGGAGATAGAAAGGTTAACTAAACCATTACCACAGGTAATTATAGCTTCAATAGTTGATTCTCCTGTTAAGGTCCTACATGACATTGTTGCACACAATATAAATGAGATAAATGAACAACAACATATGGAAGTTAATGACAAAAAATGCAAGGAAGATGCAGATGAAGATCAAAATCAGCACAATCTCCATTATGAAGGTGCCAGATTTATCTCCAGATGTTCAATCAAAGGGGAAGAAAAATAGGGCTAATGCTGAAACCAGTAAGCCCACAAGAACTATTCCTAAAAGGAGTACTGCTAAATATGTTTATAAATGATTCAGAAAGCACTTGTATGGAATATTAGATCAGTCATAACCCAACATGCTTTTCATAGGGTTCAAATGCTTAAAAACATCACAATTTCTTCGTCATAGCACTACTAGAGCCTTTTTACCATACAAGACACATCCAAAAGTATAAAAGAAGATTGGGTATGCAGTATGCTAATTACAATTGTAATGGTAAAATTTGGGTGTTTGTCCAGGAAAATATTCAAGTGGAGATCTTATCAGACTTTGAACAACTTACATTACAACTTACATTTCAAGATTTGGGAGATTCCATCATTTATACTTTTGTTTATGCTAAGTGTTCAACACTTGAAAGACTAAGCGTATGGGGTGTTATTTATTTACTGAGTAGCAATATGAGGTTACCTTGGCTTGTAGATGGCGACTTCAATTTTATTTTGAATGATGAAGAGAAAATTGTAGGTCATCCTATTTATCGTCAAGAATATGAGGATTTTGCTTTCTATTTGAACTCTTATGAGCTTTTTTATGCTAACTTTAAAGGGAGTCCTTTTACTTGGTGGAATGGAAGAGTTGATGCTAAATGTTTATTTAAAATACTTGATAGACTGATGATCAATTAGGTTTTTCTTGGTCATTATGGAAATGTGGAGCTGGAGCATCTTGCAAGAACAGGGTCTGACCATGCACTCATGTTGCTGAGTTGTGGGGATCATACTACTAATATCAAGAGGTCTTTCAGAATTTTGAAATTCTAGACAAAAAAAGTTGATTTCAAAGTTGTTTTGAGAGATCAGTGGGTTGCTGATGAGTCCATTGCTGTTTTTATTAGCTTGAAACAGAAGATGCAGAGGACTAAAATTTCATTGTCTGCATGAAGTAGGGTGAGATTTGGAGATATTTTTAAGCAACTGGTAATAAGGGAAGATATTGTTAGAATTAAATAAGGTCTTTTTAAAGAACTACCAACTGTCGAAAACAAAGATATTCTTCAAAAGGCACAGGCCGAGTTAAAACAGTATTTACACTATGAAGAATACAAGACTTTTTCATAATCTTGTGAATGGGAGAAGAAAGAGATTACATGTCAAAAGAATCCTTAAAATAGATGGTGTCTGGACTGATGATGAAGTTGCTACTGAGGTTGTTGCATTCTTCCAAGATCAGTTTACTGATGTTGAGAATGAGACAAAGCTTTCTTTGACTGAGCATATTCCTACACTGGTTACTGATGAAGACAACGCTATGTTAAATGCTAGTCCTATAATGGAGGAGATCAAAAATGTGGTTTTTGAACTTAATAGTGACAGTTCTAGTGGACGCGATGGTTTTACTGGGCACTTCTATCAAGTCTGCTGGGATATCATAGGAAGGGATGTCGTCAATGTGGTGGAGGCTTTCTTTAATGGTTCCACTCTTCCCAAATCTATTACTCATACTAATTTGGTCTTATTGCCTAAGAAAAAAGTGATTCAATCATTTTTTGATATGAGACCTATTAGTTTAAGTAATTTTCTGAACAAAGTTATCTCTAGAGTGATTCATGATAGGTTAGAAAAACTGCTCCCAAGACTGATCTCTTCTAATCAGTCTAGTTTTGTGAAGGGAAGGAGCATCACAGAGAATGTCCTTTCAGCTCAAGAAACTATTGCAGATATATATTAACAGGTACACCAGCTAATGTTGTGATTAAGCTTGACATGTCCAAGGCTTATGTTAGGGTGAATTGGAGATTTCTTATCAAAGTTATGGAGAAGATGGGTTTTAACAGTTTTGTTGCAGATAAAGTGTAGAGATTGGTGGAAAATAATTGGTATTCAGTCCTCATTAATGGACAAGCTCATGGGTTTTTTCACTCTTCTAGAGGGGTAAAACAGGGAGATCCTCTCTCCCCTACATTATTCATTTTGGTTGCGGAAGTTCTTTCTAGATCTTTAAACATTTTGTTCCATAATCAGGACTTTACAAGATATGGAATGCCTAAGTGGAGTGATGATATTAATCATCTTGCATATGCAAATGATATCGTTATCTTTGTTAGTGCAGAGAAGAAGTCACTTGATTTGGTTATGGAAAGACAAGGCTTATATGAAGATTAATCAGGGCAGATGATTAATAAAGAGAAGAGTTGCTTCTATGTGTGTAGCAAACCTGCCCATTCTAAAGTTCAAACTATTGAGGATTGCACTAGTTTTATTATGGGAAAGTTTCCATTGACTTATCTTGGTTGTCCTATTGGTCATGCAATAAAGAGGAAAAGTCATTTTCCGATATCATGAAGAAAGTTCAAAGAAAAATACAGGCTTGGAAGGGTAAGCTTTTATATTTTGGTGGTAAGTCTGTGTTGATTAATAATGTTTTACAGAGTATTCCGATATACCTCTTATCTACAATAACACCTCCTAAATGTGTTATTCATGATTTACATAGATTGTTAGCTAAATTTCTATGGAACTCTAAGGAAGAGGGGAGAAGAAAACATTGGATATCATGGTCTGATATTTGTACGCTTAAACAGGAAGGTGGGTTGGGCTTTAGATCTCTTTTTTATGTGTCCAAAGCAATGTTTGCCAAGCTTTGGTGGACTTTCCAAACTAAAAAGTCAATGTGGACTATATACATGTGGAACAAATATTGTAAGAGACATAGACCTCAATTGGTGGAATGGAATAGAGGTTCTTAGACGTGGAAGTTTATGTTAGAAGCCATAGATTGTATTGACCAATAGATTTGGTGGGAACCAAAGTGTGGTCATTCCAATGTATGGTTTGATAACTGGACACAATTGGGTGCTCTTTACTATTATTTACTTGTTTCTCATTCTAACAATTTTGATTTTGATGGGGTAAAGCAGTTGATGATTCAGGGACATTGGAATGAAGATCTCATGCTCCAATTACTACCAAAATATGCCTGTAAACATGTCCAAAATGTAATTGGAGTAGTAGAGGATACTGGCGAATGGGACTCACCAAGATGGATGTGTACTAGCTCTAGAAAATTTACGATTCGAAGTGCCTGGGAGGTGTTGAGACAAGGAAATGATGAACAAATTGCTTAGAAGATTTGTGTGAAAGGAGTTCCCTTCAAATTTTCTTTCTTTCTTTGGAGATTGTGGAAAAAAAGAATACCCATTCGAGAAGTTCTTATCAAGATTAAAGTGGTGGATGAAGTTAAGTGTTGCTGCTGTAATAGTTCAGAAGATGAAACTTTTGAACATTTTTTTGTGACGCTCTCTATGGCTAAGAAGTTGTGGAATATTTTTGCTAGTATTGTTGATGTGCATGGACCTTTTTTGCAGCTTAACGATACTATACATAAATGGAGTAAGGACTGCTCGTCAAAGCTTAGACCTCTCTTCAAGACTGTCCCGTCATTTATCACTGGGCAAATCTGGAAAAGGAGAAATATAATTTCTCATGGAGGTAATATGTCATTTTATGGTCTGGTTATGGAGGTCAACATAAATTTATATCATCTAGCTACTTTTAGCTATCCTTGATTGCAAAACATTTCTAATACTTGGCATCTAATGGTTCCTTTTTTTACTGAATATGCACCCCTTATTGACTGTAAGATGGTGTACTGGAGATTTCCTAGATTAGGTTCCAAGTGTAACTCAGATGGTGTAGTAAAAGGAGTTGATGGCCCTAGTGCTGGTGGCTTTTGTATTAGAAATGATGAAGGAAATTTGATACATGTTGAGTCTTTTAGTTTGGGAATAACTTTAGTTATAATGTCTAAGGCAATGGCTTTGCGAAGAGGACTGGAGTACTGTATAATGCATCAATACTTACTAGTGATATTGGAGACTGACTCATTAATGCTCTAAAAGATTTTGAATCGAATTTGGGATGTTCCTTGGAGTAGTCGGGTGGAGGTGAAAAGGATCAATGGTCTGAGAAATAATGTTGATGCAAGAGTGGAGCACATCCTTAGGGAAGGCAACATTTTTGCAGATTATTTAGCTAACCAATTTTTTCTTTTTGCAGGTATAACAGATATCATCTATTCAGATTTCCAAGAGTTACCACCACAAGGGAAAGCAATATTACACCTAGATAAAACCCAAACTCCCTATCTTAGAATTAGAAACATCCAAAACGGGGGTTTCAATACACAAACATAATTGAGACAAACAAGAACAACCAGGCATGGATGATAAAGGAATATCAAAAGGCGATGGTAGTACCGGCATACTTGCATAAGTGTATGTAATTGCAATATATTGTTTATGCGGAGATGGAACTCATATGTGGCCTCCTTATTGATGTTTGCGTAATCAAGACACAACTTCTGATTCAAGTGTCTACGATCGTACAATAGTAATATAACCTAACCGAATGGGTTGGGGTCGAGTCCCAAGGGAGCAGTTTCTGAGAATTAAGAGTTAAGTGTGAATATGCTAGAGTTAACCATAGCTAAAAACATTATCGAGTAAAAACATAATAAATTAAGGGGTTGACACGAATGTCAATTATCAAGGGGGGTTTGTAGTCGAATAACAACTAAAATAGTGAAAACAAAATATGTGAATATAGGGAGACGGGATTCTTAGGATGTGATAGGAATATGGGATAAACTACACAATCGGGTAAATGTTATTGATAATCAATTGTTGAACATTTGTAACTAGGCTAGACTTTAGTGGGAGTAAATTCTCTCTCGAGCAACTTACCCCGAATCAACTCGGTTTCTCTCGAACACCGAGTTGCCACTTTTAAGCACAGCCTCCGCCTTAGCCCATTCACTCTCTCTAGCTAAATGTGTGGGAAAAGGCCTAGGATTTACTCTCTCGAGCTGAACCCATGACGACCCAATAACCACCGGCTATCGATTTAGTAGTCTTAGTTTTAAAACCTCTCTCTCGAGCAAGCCAAAAACACTAAGATGAAATCGTATTTGCAACTACAATCCCATTAAGTTCAAACACAACTACTAAATGAAATCACATTTAAACAGCAAATAGACTAACAATAAGTAATACCCAACATGAAATTTAACCCATATTCGCTAAATCACACCCCAAGAATTGGGGTTTTAGCTAGACATAGAAAAAAGGAAGAAAATGATACCAAATCGAAGTAACATCAATTGGGTATGATTTATATTCACTATAAACGAGTCTAGGATGAAGAATATTCAACACCCACTTCAAATTTCTTGGAATTGGAAGTCTTCAAATCTTCAAAAGCTAAGAACAATTTCTCTCTACTTGAAACTTAGAAAATAAAATGTTGTATCTGAAACTGCCTACTAAGATAAAAATTCAAACTAGTATTTATAGTTGTCAAAAAATGTGCTGCAGAGGATCACTCGGCGCAGTTAGTTGGGATCGCCGATGTACTCGGCGATCCGCTCTTTCGTCTGCTTCATCGCCTTTCAGCTCTTGCCTTCAGCATCTTCGCGTTCTGAATCATTGGGCGATATAGTACTGCCTTGCGAAACTGTTCATCGACATGCCGACTGCTCCTTTTCTTCACCGACTTGATATTTTCCTTCAGGGCTCAGCACACTAGAACTTTGGGAGAGGTAAAAGCCATTCGGTGACTCGCCGAATGAATTAGGCAATCCTCATGCCTTTTTTTCTTTGTCTTTTCAGCCGTATTGTTCCTTTTTGCCTAGTAGTGTCCATGTTTTACCTCAAACTCCAAATACCTTAAACTTAAGGATTTACATCAGTTATTGAGACAAAATATGCATTTGAGGACACTAATTCTATTAAAATGATGCCCTAAATGAGTCCAAATTGTAGACTCATCACTTAAGCAGTTGTATCAGCCTCTTAGGGGCTCAACCTATAGAGAAGGTCATGGATGAATTAAATCGAAGTATAACAGTGCACAAAGATGAAAGAGGAGAAAGCATTGTTCATTCAACTTGATTTTGTGGTTTAGATCAGATCAATCTGAGTTGAAGAAGTCTTCAAAGGACCTACTTTCATGGAACTTGTGAGAGTTTTGAGTGTCTTCAGTGAAATTTGTCCAAATTTGGATCCATTTCAATCTATGTCTATATATTGGAAGCATTTGAACTATCTTCTATCCTCTTCTCACTGCTACCTTCATCGGAGAGGTCGATTTCTCCGACCATGGAGCAGATTGGAGTCATCCAAGGAATTGCAAACTTGAGAATCAGAAAAAAGCAAAACAGAAAATATGGCTACAGTGATAATGATACTAATGCACAATACCGCAAGCAACAATAGTATTTCAGGTGAAAGCACAAAGAAAGGAAAGCATATTGGGTTTATCAATATATATAAATCTAAACATCAATGAAGAAGTGTACTTAAAGGAATGATCTGTAGCAAAATTAATAAGAATCACCTGGCCTAAGTAGTGCTATTAGTTAGGGTTTCTGACTCAATCTGCAGGAAAGGGTAAAACTTAGAAATGGAGCTCAAAGATCGTTTACAACATCAAAAGCGAGTTAGGGAGTAGATCGATTCTTACCTAAGTTGTTCGAGCTGTGTGGATTCAGTGGGATGGAAATGAACCGAACGCAGCTAGTTGCAGAAGGTGATGACTTGATTTCACTCCAAGGTAGCACCTCGTCTTCATCCAACATGGAAGCTCAATCTTGAAGACGACCAACTCTTTTTTCCTTTCTTTGGTTGTTCATTTATGTAGTTTTTGTTTTTGGACAGAGTAGTTTGTTTTTGGACCAAATCATGTTATGATCTGGTTGTTCCTTTTTAGTTTCTAATAAATGGTCCCTGAGACCCACTTCGATTAAAAAAAAGAGGTACATACTACTAGTGTATCTAGATGAAGTTTGTATTCCCCCAAGCCTGTTAATTATTTTCCTTTTTTTGTAGAAGATGTCACCAAAATTAGACTAACTCCAATTTGTAGCTTCATTTTCAAAGACCTTTAGGGTGGCAGGAGTTTTCCTTTTTTTACCCAAACTCTTTCAACTACTTTTTTGTAGTCAGGATGGGACGTCTACATAGTTTCAAAATTTAAGTGGCTTATCGGTGGCTTCCATTGGCCCTGACACCAGATCCTCGGATTTGAGAAGATAAAAAAAATGCAGTTATCCAGGATCTGGTGTCAGGACCAACGGAAGCCACCGACAAATTGTGTATCAGACCATAGATAGTGTCCCGTTGTTGGATTCCATACTTAGCGGTCTCTGATCCTACGCACAGCCGATTAGTACAGTCCATGGTTGGACCAACGGACTGTAGGTTTGGCCGTAGGTGAGGGTCAGCAGCTATTAGAGCAAAATGGTTTTTAGGTCAACTTCAAACAGTCATATATTGTAACACAAAATGAATTAGGTGGATCATAACCTATCAAATTAAAGATAATTGAATTATCTTTCTAACTCCACCGAGTTTGCAAAAATCAAAGCTTAGAGTAAAAAGTTATGCCCGTTTTAGTGAAGCCTTATCGGGCAGACCTTAAACCACGACTCAGTTGATGAGAAGTGGTTCAAACGACGGCCCATCAGTCCCCTCGTGAGTGGTACTTCGTCAGCTTTAAGTCAGGGTCGTTGTTGTCTTTTCTCGTATGCTTTGGGCACTTAAACTATGTTGTTTGATGCCTAAAATACGTCGTTTTACTCGGTCCAAGTCTAATAATCTAGTCAGACACACCCATAGCGCTCATTCTCAAAAATGTCATCCAAGTTAGAAGGAAATTATGAGAACGAGGCATCAGTTTCTTTCAAGAACAAGCAGCAGTGTTCTTCAAAGTTCAGCCCCAAAATCCAAAGGATTTCTCCGTAGATTTCGTCACCAGGTATGTGGGATTTCACTAGTGGGTTTCTCTCATCCACTAGGTCCCTAGAATTCAGTCAATTCCTTGATTATTCATAGCTTGTTTAGACCTAGGGTTTATAAATCCTTGGAGATTCATGGTGATATTTGTTGTTGTAGTATCCTTAGTCGAAATAGTATGTTTTCTTCGAAACTTTGCATAATTCCTTGTATAAAACTCAGAACCCTAGTTTGTGTAAATTCTCTTAGTACATGAATTATACTTGGTAGGTCAGTTAGACAGAAAGTCATGCTTCAGATTCCGAATATCATATTCTCAGTATATAAATGTTGCATTCTCAGTTCGAATGTCAGTTTTTTTAACTACTCAGTATTTAGTGAATTTTAGCTTCGTGAATATTCAGTTGGGAGTAGACTTAGCATCGAGTTAGACTAGGGTTTAGCGTACCCTCAAAGTCCCAGAACTATGTGCCCGCATAGATTTATAAGTCCCCCCTATTAGCCATCAGTTTTAGTGATCACACCACAGTCATGCCTCTATACCCCTAGCAAGGTATATTGGGTCCTCTCGATGGGGCGTATACATCAGACTGCACAGTTAGCTCACATGGTTTATGTCGGTTAATAGTAGCTCCCACATTTAGACTTTTTAGTGCATTGACCAGGTTTTCAACATTTACATCAGTATACAGTTCAGCATGTTACCTTCATGATTAATACTTGGTAATTGCATCCAGTTCAGTTTTCAGTTATACTTCAGTACATATCTTTATCCTTGTTAAGATTATATCATTGCTCAGTTATACATTGTTCAGCTTATATATTTTGTTCAGCTTAGCATATCTATATCTTGTATGCTAAGTACATTCCACGTCATGATGCATACTTTACGCTACATCGTTTCATGATGTAGGTTCATGCATTCAGCATCCAGATCACGCTTAGATCGATTCTCGATTCGACTTCAGCAACTTCAGTGGTGAGTCCTCATACTTTGAGGACAATAGACATGCTTTCTATTTTAGTCTTTATTTCCAGTTCTCAGTTTTTTTTAGAGTTAGCTAGGGGCATGTCCCAGCAACTCAATTTAGTAGAGGCCTTTCAGACATAGTAGTAGATTCAGCTTAAGTTATTAAGTGGTTGTTTCAATTAACACTAAACTCCTATTATTTTATATATATTCAGACTAGTTGAGTTTTTCCCCATTTCAGATATCCACTGTTTTTAGTTTCTGTGTAGTACATCTTTTATGTAGTAATTTTTAGTATACTTGATATATGCCAGACTCAGGGTTAGCTTGGGGTCACTTCTGATCCTAGGTCCCGTTTTACGTTTAGGGGGTAGTCTCGGGGAGTGACAAACTTGATATTAGAGCCAAGTTCAAGAGTTATAGGGTGTCTGAAAGCTGCACTAAGTAGAGTCCCTTTCATGAGAGTGAAGCGCGCCACACCTATGATGGGGAGGCTATAAAGTGTTTTAAGAAAAACTTTACTTTCTTTGTTATTCTTATCATGTGTGAGGTATGATTGAAATTCTCATTTTTAATCTATCGTTATGGGTTTCAGATCATGCCTCATCGTAGAGCTAATGCATAGAATTTTAATACACGCAATGCTAACACAGTTCCTTCAGTCCCAAACCATGAAATTACGAATGTATAATTTCAGAATGGGATCCAGCTCTTGGCTCAGAGTGGAGCCAATCAGAACAATTAGCAGTCCACAGTTCCCGCAAGTACTAATGATGGATCAGCTGCAACAAGGGTTTGAGACTTTGTTTGTATGAATCCGCTAGAATTTCTAGGGTCGAAGGTTGGTGAGGAACCACATAACTTCATTGATGAGGTTAAGAAGATTCTTGGAGTAATGCAAGAGACTAGTACTAAGAGTGTTGAGTTAGCATCCTATCAACTCAAGGATGTAGCTCATATTTGGTTCACACGGTGGAAGGAAAACATGGGTGATAATGCAGCTCATATGACATCGGACTATTTTACTGGAACTTTTCTGGACACGTTCTTCCCGAGAGAGTTAAGGGAGGCTAAGGCTCAGGAGTTTATAAACTTGAAACAGGGCATAATGTTAGTCCAAGAATACAAACTGAAGTTCACTCAGCTCTCCAGGTATGCTCCACATATGGTTGCTGATTCGAGGGCACAAATGAGCAAGTTCTTATTTGGAGTATCCAATTTAGTAAAGATCAAGTGTAGGAATGCTATGTTGTTAGGGGATATGGATATCTCCGAACTCATGACTTATGCTCAGTAGGTTGAGGGAGATAAGCATAGGGAAATGGATAAGCACAACAAGAAGGCTAAAACAAGGAATTATGAATACTTTCAGTAGATATGGAGTGGTGGAAATCGCTCACAGTTTCAGCAGAAGTCTAATGCCCCAGCACCTTCATCAGCTAGCGCTCCGTCCCCCAAGTTTCGACAGAAAGGTAGGGGATCAGGTTGTAAGTCACAGGGGAATGCTTTAGGTAAACAGACTTTTCCAACTTGTCTAAACTGTGGTAAGAATCATCCGGGAGAGTGTCTTGCAGGAAGAGAAGGGTGTTTTATGTGTGGTAAGTCTGATCAGAGGTTGAAGGATTTTCCTTTGGCCGGGCAAGGATAAGGAGGTAACAAGACTCAGTCTAATACTTCAGCATCTTTAGTGGGTCACCTCACCCAATAGGGTGCCTCATCTGTTTCAGGTGGTGGTTAGCGCCAAAATAGGTTGTATGTTCTTCAGGCTCACCAGGACCAAGAAGATTATCCCAATGTGGTCATTGGTACATTGAGAATATTTCATTTAGTTGTTTATGCATTTGTTAGATCCAGAGGCTACACTTTCTTTTGTAACTCCATGTATAGCAGTAAATTTTGGAGTCAGTCCAGAAACTCTCTCAGAACCCTTCTCAGTCTCTACTCAAGTTGGTGACCCAGTTATAGCTAGACGGGTATACAGAAATTGCCCTGTCATAGTTTCTCAAAAAGTCACCTCAGCAGACCTTGTAGAGTTAGAAATGGTAGATTTTGATATCATTCTAGGCATGGATTCGCTACATTCTTGTTATACCTCAGTCGATTGTAGAACTAAGATCGTTCGGTTTCAGTTTCTAAACGAGCCAGTCTTAGAGTGTAAGGGTAGTAGCTCAGTGCCTATAGGTCGATTTATCTCCTACCTTAAGGCTAGGAAGATGATCTAAAAAGGGTATATCTATCATCTTGTTCAGGTTAAGGATTCAAACTCCAAAACCCTAACTCTTGAGTTGTCCCAGTAGTAAACGGGTTTCCAAAAGTGTTCCTAGAAGATCTTCTCGGAGTTTCTTTTGAAAGGGAAATTGACTTCGGAATAGATCTCCTTCCAGATACCCAGCCCATTTTGATTCCTCCTTACAGAATGGCTCCAGCCGAGCTTAAGGAATTGAAAGAACAATTGATAGACCTTCTAGATAAGGGTTTCATCAGACCCAGTATCTCTCCATAGGGTGCTCCAGTGTTGTTCGTGTGAAAGAAAGAAGGTTCTCTAAGGATGTGCATTAACTATTGTTAGTTGAAAAAAGTCACAATCAAGAATAAGTATCCCATCCCCAGGATTGATGACTTGACCAACTTCAGGGTGCCAGTTTCTTTTCTAAGATAGACCTTAAATCTAGCTATCATAAGCTCAAAGTCAGAAATAGTGACATCACAAAGACAGCCTTCAAGACTCGGTATGGTCATTATGAATTTGTAGTTATGTCTTTTAGACTAACAAATTATCTGATAGCTTTTATGGATTCAATGAACAGGGTGCTCAAACAGTATTTGGACTTGTTCATCATCGTCTTTATTGATGATATCCTCATTTATTCTCGAAGTGAGGAAGAGCATGTGACTTATCAGAAAGTTGTTCTACAAACTCTTAAAGATCGCCAACTATTCGATAAGTTCAACAAATGTGAATTTTTGATGTAGTTTGTCGCTTTCTTTGGTCATGTGTTATCCAGCAAAAGGATCTAAGTGGATTCTCAGAAAATTAAGGCAATACAGCACTAGCCCAGACCCACCTCTCCAATAGATATCAGAAGTTTCTTGGGTTTGGCTTGTTATTCCAGGAGATTTGTTGAAGGATTTTCATCCATAGCTTCCCCATTGACCAATTGTCAAATTAGTGTGAGAAAAGCTTCCAGAACTAAAGACTAAGTTGACTAGAACTCCTGTCTTGACTCTGCTAGATGGTTCAAACGGTTATGTTATTTATTGTGATGCATCTAGGTTCGGCCTAGGCTGTGTGTTGATGTAGCGATGTAAGGTTATAGCTTATGCTTCTAGACAACTTAAGGTCCACAAGAAGAATAACCCAACTCATTACCTCAAACTCGCAGCCGAAGTATTTTCCCTTAAGATTTGGAGACACTACTTGTATAGTGTTCATGTTGATGTGTTCACAGATCATAAGAGCCTCCAATATGTATTCACCCAGAAAGAGTTGAATCTTCGTCAGATGAGATGGCTTGAATTCCTCAAAGACTATGACATGAATGTTCCTTACCATCCGGGTAAGGTAAATGTAGTTGTTGATGCTCTCAGTAGACTCTCTATGGGTAGTGTAGCACATTTTGAGGAAGAAATAAAAGAGTTAGCCAAAGATGTTCACCAGCCTGCTCACTTAGGAGTTTGCCTTACAGACACATTAGATGGTGGTGTGATAGTTTAGAGTAGACCAGAATCTTCATTTGTAACAAAGGTTAAAGAAAAATAAGACAATGATCATATATTACTTCAGTTGAAATGTGCAGTTCATTATGAGAAAGTTAAGGTTTTCTCCCAAGGGGGAGACGGTGTGCTTCGTTACCAGGGTCGCTTGTGTGTTCCTAATGTGGGTGAGTTGAGGAAGTAGATCCTTATAGAAGCTCATAACTCCAGGTATTCCATTCATCCAGGTGCCACTAGGATGTACCATGATCTATGGGAAGTCTTTTGGTGGAACGGCATGAAGAGGGACATAGCAGACTTTATGGCTAAGTGTCCTAACTGTCAACAGGTTAATGTAGAACATCAAAAACTAGGAGATATGACTTAAGATATTAACATTCCTACATGGAAGTGGGAAGTGATAAACATGGACTTCATTACGAGTTTACCTCCCATTCGCAGAGAGCATGACTCCATTTGGGTGATAGTGGACAGAGTCACGAAGTCTGCTCACTTCATGGTTGTCAAGTCTACAAATTCAACGGAGGACTACGACAAATCTACATCAATGAGATAGTCAAGTTGCATGGGTTCCTTTGTCTATCATCTCAGATAGAGGTCCTCAGTTTACATCTCATTTTTTGAAATCGTTTTAGAAAGGTCTTGGTACTCAGGTAAATCTCATTACATCATTTCATCCACAGACAGATGGTCAGGCAGAACATACTATTCAGACCCTAGAGGACATGTTGAGAACTTGCGTGATCAATTTCAAGGGTAGTTGGGATGATCACCTACCTCTCATAGAGTTCACCTATAATAATATATTTCATTCCAGTATTCAGATGGCCCTGTATGAGGCAATATATAGGCGCAAATGTAGGTCCCCGATTGGTTGGTTTGAAGTAGGTTAAGCAGCCTTGATTGGGTCAGATTCAGTTCATGAGGCTATGGAGAAAGTTCAACTCATTAGAGATAGACTAAAGAGAACTCTGAGTCGTTAGAAGTCCTATGCAGATGTAAGGAGAATGGACTTAGAGTTTGAAATCGATGATTGGGTTTTCTGAAAGATGTCACCTATGAAGGGGGTGATGAGATTTAGCAAGAAAGGGAAGCTCAGTCCTAGTTATGTAGGTCCTTACAGAATCCTGAAATGGGTTGGTAATGTGGCTTATGAGTTAGAGTTGCTAGCAGAACTAGCAGCGATTCATCCAGTCTTTCACATTTCCTTGTTAAAGAAGTGTGTGAATGATTCGACATTGATAGTACCATTAGAGAGTGTGGCTGTGAAGGAAAGTTTCACTTATGAAGAGGTGCCAGTTGAGATTCTTCACCGTCAGGTTCGTAGGTTGAGAAATAAGGAAGTCACTTAAGTGAAGGAGTCAGTTCGTAAAGGGAGATACTTGGGAAGCATAAGCAGCCATGATGGCCAAGTATCCTCAGCTCTCTCCTTCCGATTCCATTTCAACTTGAGGTACTAGTTCCTCTTCAATCTCTTAGTTTACTTAGTATCTTGTTCCCTTATCCTTGCATTTCATCCTCTTTGCATGTTCATGGAACTCGGTTCAGTTAGATATCAATTTATAGTACTTAGTGGTAAAGATTGCAGCTCCTTCCCTCCATACCCAGCTTGTTTAGTCTTCATTCGAGAATGAATATTCCCAAGGGGGAGATATTGTAACACCTCGGATTAGAGATGAAAAAAATGATGTTTTCCAGGATCTGGTGTCAAGACCAACGAAAGCCACCGACAGACCGTGTGTTAGACCACTGATCTAGGTGGGGTCCCGTCGTTGGGCTTCAGAATTAAGGACTCTGATCCCACCCATAGACGACCAGTATGGTCCGTGGTTGGATCTACAGACTGTAAGTCTGGCCCTAGGTGACGGTCAATAGCTATTTAAAGCAAAATGTCTTTTGGGTCAACTTCAACCGGTCATATCTTTTAGTACAAAATGAATTAGGTGGCCTATAACCTATCGAATTAAATATAATTGAATCATCTTTCCAAACCCATGATTTTTCTAAAACCAAAGCTCAGAGTAAAAATTTATGCTTGTTTTAGTAGAGTCCTATCGGGCAGACCTTGAACCATGACCAGTTGACGGGCAGTGGTTCAAACGACGGCCCGTCAATCCCTTCTTGAGTGATACTTCGTCACCTTTAAGGCAGGTTTGTTTTTGTCCTTTCCCCTATGCTTTGGGCACTTAAACTACATCATTATATGCCTAAATTACGTGTTTTACTCAGTCTAAGCTTAATAATCTATGAAGACATACCTTGAACCCTTATTCTCCAAAAAATTATCCAAGTTAGAACGAAAAGAAGAGAAAGAGGCGTCAGCTTTTTTCAAGAACAAGCACCAGTGTTCTTCAAAGTTCATCGATGAAATCCAAACTCCATAGATTTCGTCACCACGTATGTGGGATTTAACTAATGGGTTTCTTTCATCCACTAGGTCCCTAGAATTCAGTTAGTTCCTTGATTCTTCATAGCTTGTTTAGAACTAGGGTTTATAAATCCATGGAGATTCATGGTGATTTTTGTTGTTGTAGTATCCTTAGTCGAAATAGTATGTTTTCTTGGAAACTTTGCATAATTCCTTGTATAAAACTCAGAACCCTAGTTTGTGTAAATTCTCTTAGTTCATGAATTATAATTGCTAGGTCAGTTAGACAGAAAGTCATCCTTCAGATTTCGAATGTCACATTCTCAGTATATAAATGTTGCATTCTTAGTTAGCATGTCGGTATTGTGAGCTACTTAGTATTTAGTGCATTTTAGCTTCATGAATATTCAGTTGGGAGTAGACTTAGCACCGAGTTGGACTAGGGTTCAGCATACCCTCAACATCCCAAAACTACGTGCCCGCATAGGGTTATAAGTCCCCTCTAATGGGCATCAAGTATAGTGATCACGCCACAGTCATGCCTCTATACCTATTGCAAAATATATTGGGTCCTCTCGATGGGGCGTATACATTGGACTCTATATTTAGCTCATGTGTTTTATGTCATTTAATAGTTGCTCCAACAGTTAGACTCTTAGTGCATTGACCAAGTTTTCAGCATTTACATCAGTATACAATTCAGTATGTTACCTTCATAATTAGTACTTGGTCATTGCATTCAGTTTAGTTTTCAGTTATACTTCAGTACATTTCTATATCCTTGTTCAGATTATATCATTGCTCAGCTATGCATTGTTCTGCTTATATATTTTGTTCAGATTAGCATATTTATATCCTGCATGCCTAGTGCATTTCAAGTACTAGTGCATACTTTGTGTTACATTGTTTGATGATGTAGGTTAAAGAACTCAGCATCTAAATCACGCTTAGATTGATTCTCGATTCGACTTCAGCAGCTTCAATGGTGAGACTTCATACTTCGAGGACAATACACATGGTTTCTATTTTAGTCTTTATTTCCCATTTTCAATTTTGTTAGAGTTAGCTGGGGGCATTTCCAAGCAACTCAATTCAGTAGAGGCTTTTCAGACATAGTAGTAGATTCATCTTGAGTTGTTATGTGGTAATTTCAGTTATCACTGAACTCCTATTGTTTTATATATATTTATACTAGTTGGGTTTTCCCCATTTTAGATATCCACTGTTTTTAGTTTCTGCATAGTACATATTTTATGTAATCATTTTTAGTATGCTTGATATATTCTAGACTCAGGGTTAGCTTGGGGTCACTTGTGATCCTAGGTCCCGTGTTACATCTAGGGGGTAGCCTCTGGGCATGACATAGATACAGCTAAATAACCCAGTGGGTATGTGTAAAAAGGGGATATGTGGGAATGGGTAGCTCATCTGAGTGTTGAGTACAGTAGCTAGCCACACCTAGTTGTTGCATTCTTCCATTACCAGGCGCATTCCCTCTGATACGACCTGGGCAATGAAAGATTGGTTTTGTACTACTATCGCAACCTCTCTTCCCTCCATTATCACTCTCAAGGAGAGTAAGTGTCCATGGAGGCTCGTCTCCAGCCACGACATAGGTGTCGCATTTGGAGGTGGAGTTGGAGTGGCGTATAGTTGGGTCTGGGTTGTTTGTTTTGTGGAGTTTTGGTTGGGGTTGTCTGGGTTCTCCATAGTAGGGATGTTCGATTGATAGTGAGCTTGGAGTAGTTGTAGCCTTTCTCTTTGGCGTCTTTCTTGGGAACTGAGGGGTGAGCGAGGCATCCTTTACTACTTTTGGTAAGTTTATAAATATAGAGTTGGTAAGAATAATAGTATTATTTTGAGGCAGATCTTTTTGGCTTTTAACACTAGTACTAGGCATAGTAAAAGTAGTTTCTTATTTTAAAGTATCTGTATTGAATAAGTCAGTTTTGGAAAGGAGGGGAAGAGGGAAGTTCCTAGGGTTTGGGGCTGAATGGACATCCATCATTTCACTAATAGTTGTACAACAGCTGGAAGAGGATGTGGCGCTAAATGGATCCACGTAGGATGGCTGAAGTGGAGTTGAAGAGTATTTGGCTGAGGGGTCCTTGGGATAAGGTATCTTATCTTGGGTGTATCCTATATTTTGGTATGTAGGGGGTATTGTAGGGTCTTTTGATAATTTCTAGGGGTAGCGTCACTATCTAGGGGACTCTAGATGCTAGGGGTTGGAGTAGAGGTCCCTAGAGTTGCTGAAGAGGCGTTAACCACCATTTTTTTAGGAAACTCAATGTTTATACTAGTGCTTTCCTTGCAAGTATTATTATTTGGTTTACTGTAATTAGTTATTTTACTTTTACTTTTTGTACTTGTGTTACACTTAGTAATTGTGTCTTTGATATTAATATTATTTGTGGATTTGGTAATAATATTAGTAGAGTTGTTGACCTTACTGTAGCTAATATTAATTTTACTATTATTTTTATTAAGTGTTTCTTCCCCATTCGACGTCACTGCTAACGTAATCACTTGACGTAGGAGGATGTGTGGGGGCCTACTCATTGATTGTTGGAACTGGTGTACTTATCAAATTCCCTCTTTGTTGGGAGTGCTTTCCTAATTTGTTAGCTAATGTATTCCCTTGATTTATGTGTTTCGGCTTTGACTTATATTGAAAGAGTTGTGAGTCAAGATACTTACCGGATTTGGCTTCGAAAATCTTTACGTTTATGCCCGACACATTGTGTTTAGCTGGGCTTTATACTCATTTCGTTTCTATGATAGATTTTTGCGTTATGCTTTGCTTGTGTTGTGTTTTTAATTTTATCGATTGCCACTGTGCTTCCTCTTCCTTGGTTTCGTCCGCTGCCTATATCTCTCTCGTATGTATCCTAGTTTATATGTGTGTTGTTGATGCGCTGATTGACTTTGGGTTGGTTGTTGGACATCATAGTTGTGTGTGACCCACACAACCACATTGCATACATAAGATGCCCTCTCATGCATAAGTGATACCCTATTTCAGTTTACCTATGTTGATGTGCCTCTTCACCGTAGTGCCAATCGGGACGTCTACACAGACCCTTGCATAATGCTCTCGAAGTGTGGACGATGTGCATATGTCTGTTTTGACTAGCTCCCTCATTTTGTTGCTAAAATTTTAAGAGCGTAGTACTTCGCTAGCAACTCTGGTAGTGTTAACCATATGGTTGAATAGGTTTCCTTTGTTATAGAGGCTACGAAATTAGGCTGACAGCGTTTGATAAAGAGGAAAAAGCCATTGATCAACCAAGGTCCATTGTGAAGAGCTTTGTTCATGTTTTCCACTTTTAAGAATTTGACTGTGTAATAGTCATACCCTAGGTCTATTAGGAGTAGATCTTCGCTTACTTTCCATAGCATTGTTAGCCTACTTTTCAAGTACATATGTGTCATTTTCTTTCCCATAAGTTTAATTATTACTGAATAGGACCAGGGTTGGTATATTCTCATCATTTCCTCGTTGGATAGGTGGATATTATCATCATCCTTCATACTCCAATGTTCGTCTTTGTTCCGATATGAGATTTGGTTATTCTTATCTTTGAGTATTTCTTTGTCCACTAACATGGCCTTTAGTTTGTTGGTGGGTATTAATTCTATTAGACTTGTTTGTTGGTAAGTACTTTGGAAGAGCCATTGTAATTTTTCCTAAGGGAACTAAACTCATCATAAAGAATGCTATGTTTTCATTTCCAATCAATTGATGAAATAAATCATGAATATCTTGGTATCACCAAGAATGTCTCTGGGCAAACATGTGTTATAGACAAGTTCCCTGCTTTATCTTTTGGCTTGTATTGGACAAGAATTAGTGCAATTAAGGCACATTCTATAGTAAATAAGAAATTTACTAATTCCAGTACTTTTGTACTATGGCATGATGGTCTGGGACATCCTAGGTCTATAATGATGAAACGGATTACAAAAAATTCAAATGGACATCCATTAAAGGACCTAAAAAATCTTTTAAATGGTGAATTTTCTTGTATTGCTTGTTATCAAGGCAAGTTAATTGTGAGACCATCACCAACGAAAGTTGAGATTGAGTCCCTTACGTTCTTGGATGTAGCGACCCTTTCGAAATAATATAAGCCAATAACTCACGAGATTTTTATGCATATATTGTCCTCACACTAGTAAAAATGATATAAAAAGAATATTACTAACTTCCGAGTACCCAAACTAGGTGGTTCATGCTTCACACAATCATTCAAAATTAGTGGTAAATTTAATATATTACAAGACTTGGGCTTACACATATATTACAAGACATGGGCTTACACACCCCAAAAGAACAAAACATATAGCCATACTTATATTACAACCCATGGTGACATGATCAAATTAGTCCAATCCTCAAAATTTCATGTAAATATACAACACATAGATCATGTACAAGTCCCAAGGTTTATACAAAAATATAGATGCCTATATGCAAATGTGATCTTCCTTAAAGCACTCAAAATCTCCATCTCCAATGGCCCGCTTCACGCCTCCTCTCGATCATTCCCTACGATAGAAACAACTATCGCTAAGCATATAGCTTAGTGGTGTAAAAACGATAGGTTTGGAGCCCTCAGATTCACCAAGCTACCTTTCTCAAGTCATGGGCAGCATACTCGAACATAATAAATAAATCAGGTAAACAATATATAAAGAGTATCAAGTTCGATATTTAAAGATCCAAATGTCAAGAACGCTCATAGCACCAATTTCCAAGAGATTCAATAACAAGGCTCTCCCAATATATACATCATGTCGTCACACCAAGCACAAGCAGGTATCAAGAAGGGCCGACACCCTGTATCAAGAAGGGTCAAAGCCCAATAATCAAGAGAACCAAGAACCATATTAAAAATGGCTTTCTAGTTCGTACTTAAAATGGACAACTTCCATTCTTAAGACGGACTAAAAATCCAGAGTCAAGATG